>JADBJO010003420.1:182500-200000 GCA_016801955.1 Conus betulinus
TCAATTTGAGGGACCAAATTAGTTGATTTATTGTTGATTTATTTAGTTATTAATAGCAAGTTCTTCGAAATAAACGAACAAAGAAAAACACGGTGATAAATAGTATGTTTTGAAAGCGGGGATCGAAAACAGAGGGGGGGGGGCAATTCCAGTTTTGCCGGTTCAATCGGCCTACGCTGTACCGCACAGCAGTTCATTTGTGGCAATTGCATTCTCACTGCAGGAGACATAAATATATCTGGAAAGTTTTATTTCCACGGCGGTCCTGATAGTGCCGTTTGCACTGTTTTTTACAGTTACTGTTGATTGCTTCTCTTTTTTGTCTGTTCATATTAGCACAGCAGTAGTTCCTCGTATTCGTTTCTTTTCTTCTTCTCCGCTAGTCCTTGTTTCTTTGTTTTTTTCTTAAGAAGTTTAAAACGGACCGTTCACGTTAGACAATCACCTGTTTAATTTAGCACAAAATATTATGTGTATGGGGTCTCTCTCTCTCTCTCTCTCTCTCTCTCTCTCTCTCTCTCTGCCTCACCTTCTCTCTCTCTCTCTCTCTCTCTCTCTCTCTCTCTCTCTCTCTCTCTCTCTCCCAGGATGTAAAAAACGCGCGTCAGTGCTTATCTATTATCCTCATAAATTTACAATTTTGTCTTGTCTTGTCTTGTCTTGTCCCCCCCTCCCCCTTTCTCTCTCTCCTGGTGTCTCTGTCTCTCTGCCTCTCTCTCTCATGTGTGTGTGTGTGTGTGTGTGTGTGTGTGTGTGTGTGTGTGTGTGTGTGTGCGCGCGCGCGCGCGTTTGCGGGCGCATATGTGTGTTCGCGCGCCTTTCTCTCTTTGTCTGTCTGTCTGTCTCTCTGTCTCTCTGTGTTTGTGTGTGTCAGTGTATGTGAGTGTGTGTGTGTGTGTGTGTGTGTGTGTGTGTGTGTGTGTGTAATCTCACGCATAGGCACATACATTAATCGCGCACGAGTTTTTGCAGGGTCAATGAAAACAACAGCTATATGTGGAATCTGTTCGCATACGTTGTTTGCCATGTGTCTGATTGTTTTGATGTTCACACACACACACACACACACACACACACACACACACACACACACACACACACACACGCACACACTTCAGGACCGGACGAAGAAAAATAGGGGGATTTTAGGGAATAAGGATAAGGACCCCCAGACCATCGTTTAGACACCCCCCCCCCCCCCCACACACACACACACTTCAGGACCGGACGAAGAAAAATAGGGGGTTCCAGGGAATAAGGATAAGGACCCCCAGACCATCGTTGAGACCCTCCCCCTTCCATCCTTCCCCCACCACACACATCCTTTTCTGTCACTGAAACGCTTTGGTCTTTTTAAAGAAGCTTTTGGGACTTTTCCTTCACGTTGTACGCTATCACAAGGCGGCAGACCTTATTTGTCTACGCCCGAGAATGGATCGGGGACAAAAGCAGTGTCATCCATCTTGACTGAAACATACGGGATGTCTTCCATCACAATTCACTCAGGGGTGGTGTGAGATAGTTGCTGACACTCCGTGCGAATGAAAGCACTGCTTGAATTTCAGAGATTTACCCGAAGGCAGCAGAATTGATCTGACACATTTCTGCTGATTGAAGTAGTGACAAACGAAGATGCATGTTTGCGGTGGTATTGAGTAGCGATTAATTATTTCATTTGTTTCATTTGTTTTTTTTTTTTTTTATTTTACTGCGGTAGGTGGTTACTGAGTCGAGATTAATTTACGGTCAGTAGTTAACAGTAAATATGATCTGGTACCCCAAAAGTCACCTCCTCTCCTCTCTCCCACCAAAATGGTGCAATTGTTCTCCTTTAACAGCTCGATTCTCTTGGCGTTGCGGGCTTCTCAAGTTAGATATCAATGGGAGAGAACAAGTAGTGAGCATCGGCACTGTCAGCGTGTTTGGTAAGCATAGGAAGTGTCAGTATGTTTAGTAAGCGTTGGGAGTGTCAGTATGTTTAGTAAGCATTGGTAGTGTCAGTATGTTTAGTAAGCATTGGGAGTGTCAGTGAGTTAGTAATCGTTGGGAGTGTCAGTGTGTTTAGTAAGCATTTGGAGTGTCAGTATGTTTAGTAAGCATTGGGAGTGTCAGTATGTTTAGTAAGCGTTGAGAGTGTCAGTGAGTTTAGTAAGCATTGGAGCTGTCAGTGAGTTTAGTAAGCATTTGGGAGTGTCAGTGTGTTTAGTAAGCATTGGGAGTGTCAGTGTGTTTAGTAAGCATTGGGAGTGTCAATGAGTTTAGTAAGCATTGAGAGTGTCAGTGGGTTTAGTAAACATTTTGAGTGTCAATGAATTTAGTAAGCATTGAGAGTGTCGGTGAGTTTAGTAAGCATTTTGAGTGTCAATGAATTTAGTAAGCATTGAGAGTGTCAGTGGGTTTAGTAAGCATTTTGAGTGTCAATGAATTTAGCAAGCATTGAGAGTGTAGGTGAGTTTAGTAAGCATTGGAGCTTCAGTGTGTTTAGTAAGTATTGGAGCTGTCAGTGAGTTTAGTAAGCATTGAGAGTGTCAGTGTGTTTAGTAAGCATTGGGAGTGTCAGTGAGTTTTAGTAAATATTAGGACTGTCAGTGCGTTTAGTAAATGTTAGGACTGTCGATATGTTTAGGAAATATTAGGACTGTCACTATGTTTAGTGAATGTTAGGACTGCCAGTGTGTTTAGTGAATGTTAGGACTGTCATATATGGAACTTTTAGCATATATTGGAACTTTCAGTATGTTTAGTAAGCATAAGGACTGTCAGTATGTTGAGTAAGCATAAGGACTGTCAGTATGTTGAGTAAGCATAAGGACTGTCAGTATGTTGAGTATGCATAAGGACTGTCAGTATGTTTAGTAAGCATAAGGACTGTCAGTATGTTTAGTAAGCATAAGGACTGTCAGTATGTTAGTAAATATTAGGATTGTCAGTATGTTTAGAGAGCATTAGGACCGGCAGTGTGTTAGTAAATATTGTGACTGTCAGTATGTTTAGCAAATATGACTGTCAGTATGTTTAGTAAATATTAGGCACCGTCAGTATGTTTAGCAAATACTAGGACTGTCAGTATGTTTAGTACGCGTTGGGACTGCCAGTGTCTTCAGTAAGCATTAGGACTGTCCGTTGTTACATAGCACCGGGACAGTCAGTGTCTGTAGTAAGCATGGGAATCGTCGGGGTGTTTCACAAGAGATACGCTAACGGTGCACGACGCACATGTAGAGGAGACAGAGAACTTTCAAGCTATGCTAAACTGACTCGATCTGTTTTTCGTACCTACAATTGGCAAGAATTCCCTCATGCATGTTAGCACACTAACTTGTCAATGGAACAACCGCGTGCGTGAGTTTATACACACACACGCGCACACACACACACACACACACACACACACACACACACACACACACACACACACACACACACACACACACACACACACACACACACACACACAGTGTGCACGCACGCATGCACGCACGCGCGCGCTCGTGTGCACGCACGCATGCACGCACGCACACACACACACACACACACACACACACACACACACACACACACGCGCGCGCGCGCGCGCGCGCGCACACACACTTAAAAGTACATGGGGATGTGAACTAGGGGGCTGGGGGGCTGCTTAAGGGACAGTAATCGATGAGTGTTATGGTTAGAGGGGGGGGGGGGGGGGGGGGGGGGGGGGGAGAAGTAGAGGGAGGGAGGAAATGCGGTGGATGTGGGAGACAGAATGTTTCAATATCGAGAGAAATAAACCTTCCATACTTTATTTTCGTTTTCGTTTTTTATTTTGATAATATAAACTGTTTGAATAGTAATCCACACTGCACGTGGAAGTTTTTCTGTAGCTGATACGTGTTACGTGTATCCAACTGGGTTATTTGGCTTATTGTGCATTGTTGAAGAGAAAAAGAATCTTCTTTGTGAAAGAAGAAAAATAAAAATCCAAGGTGATCATGAAAAGGCAGAAAAAATAAAGAAGAAATCATCATGAAAATGGGTCATAATTGTAAATAATGAATAACTGAAAAAAAAAGATATACGAAGTAAAACGTTACGAGTTAAGTAACGAATGAATAAAATAAAAGAAAGATACCATGTTTGAGCGTATACGTGAGGATCCGCTAAGCATAGAAAGAAAGTTATTGGGCCGCACAAAAGAAGAAACAAACACAACCACGGGTAGCAGAGAATTCAAAATCGGTGTAAGGACTCCAGGCAGAAGATAAAATGTAGTAAACTTGCTCTTGGAAACCGGGTCGCCAGTCTGATCTACCGATCTTTCTTCAGGCAGGACAGTTTTAAAAACAAACAAACACACAACTCACGAAGGGAAGGAGGTAAGGGGGTTGTACGTGTCCGTGTGGGCCTCATCAGTCTGGAGGGATAGCGACCACAAGGCCAGGGCCAGTGACTCAGTTCTTTTCGTTCCGCACACATTGGATTCAAAGTAAATAGCTCGGATGGTATGAAAGAGACGAATGTCTAGAAACGAGAGCCTTTTTTTCTCTCTCTTTTACCACAAAGGTCGCGTGCTGCTTCAGATTTATTTCTGGTGGTGCAAGTTCACCCAGAAGTGTGCGATTCCGTTCCTTGTCTTGAAGCTAAATCCTACCGTAGAAAAAAAGCAAAAGAAGCAAAGAAAGAAAGAAAGAAAAAGACAAGAAAAACCCCGAGCTGCTACCAATTTGAGGAAACGTTTAAGCGGAGCATTTTAAAGCATTTACGAGACGTTCAAACTTATTGTTCAAGAAACGCCCCCTCCCTCCCTCCCCTCCCCCCAAAAGAATAGACATGGCTGTAGAAATCAGACATGTTATTCATCTTCTTTCGATGAAAAGAGCAGGATCAGGTTCTGCGAAGCTGCTTCCGAGAAGTGGTTTGCCAGTGCACAGTGCCGTGCAGCGAGATGGGGAGCGTGAAATGGGTGCACGGTCACTTCATCTGATACTGGCTTGGATTTAAAAAAAAAAAAAAAAAAGGCTGCAAACTCTTGAAGCTAGCATCCTACAATTCAGGTTTTTACGAAGAAGTGAAAATCCACATGGCCAGTAGAAGCCAGCACTTTCGGAATAATTCAGATCATGAAACCATTAAGTTCTTTAGACTTACTCGTCTGTCCTTTTAAGCGGATCATAAACCTGGTCTACACATTCTGTCTGACTTCCTTTCGCACAATTTACCGTAAGAAATGAAATTGCCAAAGCGGGTCAGTTACCTTTCCTTCGACGGCTCGTACTTTGTCCAAAACCCAAAAGGACCGCTTTCAAAAACGAACGGAAGAACAGTTCTTTTTAAAAACTTTTTTTTTTACTTTATGAAACACTGAAAAACCATAAATGATATAACTTTTGCTGCGTGTTCTATTTAGGCCCAGTTTGCTGTTTTGTGTGATCAGTGTGTCTTCCCTTACGCCATGTTCAGTTACTTTATAACTGCCGCAGGTTCAACAGGTTTACAATTTTCTCTGCCTCCCTCCCCTCCACCCTCCCCCTCTCTCTCTCTCTCTCTCTCTCTCTCTCTCTCTCTCTTCATCTATCACCTCCCCCTTCTTTCACACACACACACGCACGCACGCACGCACGCACGCACACGTCATCAACACCATCATCATATCTCTCCCTTCCTCCCCTCTGTCTGTCTGTCTCTGCCTGCCTGTCTGTCTGTCTGTGTGTGTGTGTGTGTGTGTGTGTGTGTGTGTGTGTGTGTGTGTGTGTGTGTGTGTCTGTCTGTCTGTCTGTCTCTCTGTCCTGTCTGTGTGCGTGCATGCGCTTGCACGCGCGCGCGCGCGCGCGTGCGCGTGTGTGTGTGTGTTTTATTTATTGTCGTTGTTGTTGCAAACTTGAGTTGTTTATTTGGAAATTCCCCTTATACCCCTGAAGAGGTAACATGATCAACTTCCAGCTCTAATGTGTGTGTGTAGGTGTAGGTGTCTGCGTGCGCGCACTTGCGTGTGAGCTGAAAGTGCAGGGAGATGGGCTGTAATGGGCGGAGATGGCGGAGGCGAGAAAGGGGGAGAAGGGGGAGAAGTAAAATCAAAGTATGAGATAATAAGGTAAATGTAGAGTTTAATGTCTGTTTTATAAGCCAGGGGTTTCGGTTTTTTTTCTGTATTTTCTGCCATTTTTCTCAACGTCTTGAGCTTTTTCATTCACGTGTAAGCGTGTACATGAATTTCCAGTATGTTGTGACATGATACAGGCGATTTGCATCCCGTTTTCTGCTGAGCCCAATGCGCATAGTAAAACGAAAACAAACTCTGTCTGCCTCTGTCTCTGTCTGTCTGTCTGTATCTCTCTCTACCTTTCTTTATCTCTCTCTCTTTCTCTCTCTCTCTCTCTCTCTCTCTCTCTCTCTCTCTCACACACACACACACACACACACACACACACACACACACACACACACACACACGCACACACACAAGCACTCGCGCGCACGCATGCACGCACGCACGTATACACACGTACACACACACGCACGCATGTACACGCACGCACGCAAGCACATACAGACATACACATTCGCACGCACGCACGCAAACGCATTCAAGCACACACGCATGGACGCTCGCACACACACACACACACACACACACACACACACACACACACACACACACACATACACACACACACACACACATACGCACATACGCACACACACACACACACACACACACACACACACACACACACACACACACACACACACACACACACACAACACACACACACACACACACACACACACACATATATATATATATATATATATATATATATATATATATATATATATATATGGTTCCCTCCCTTGTTTTTTTTTTTTTTCTGTTTTCCTTTCATAGCCTCTGTTTATATATTGTAATTGGTAAATACCTTGGAACTTTCAATATTCCATTAATAACAATTGATATAGAGTAATAATTTATATTGAAATATTAAAAAACAAAAAAGAAAAAAAAAAAGAAGAAGAGACACCCGAAGATGCGGGTGAGAACCAGACAAGCGCTGTTCTCCAACCCGATGGTTTCTGAAAAGCTGCATCCAAACAGACTATGTAAAAAAACAATTTCTGTAAAAGTGCTGTGGTTTGATACATGTGCTTTGGACGAATATACAGTAGTAATGCATCCAGATTCACTCCCGTGCGTAGCAGCGATCTCTTCATTGACGCACTTGTGCGGTAGAAAAGAGCGTTGTCACGTTTTGACTCCATTGCAGGGCCATACATAAAACTGAGCGATACAAAGCTTGTCTGTGACCACGACTCACAGGATGTAAGTAAAAAAAAAAAAAAAACACACACACATATATATATATATATATATATATATATGCATATATATATATATATACACAAATACACACAAATACACACATCTCAATACGAACACACCCATACCCTCACATACACTCAAACTTACACACTCACACACACACAGACATACACCCACGCTCTCGCTCTCTCTCTCTCACACACACACACACACACACACACACACACACCTACACACACACACACACATACACACACACACATATGCACGCGCGCGCGCGCGCGCGTGCGCGCACACACACACAGAGAAAAAAAATAATGAAAAAAGGAATTCTGCCCATTATGCAATCTTGTATCCCTTTGCACCTTTCCACCAACTCTCTGTCCCTCTTCAAACATCAAAGGGGGGTCACGAGATTTGACACGAAGCGACAGGGCGCTATTAATTTCAGCTGCGGCAGTTGATTTCTATTTTCCTGTGACAATGCCAGTTACTGGACTTCCAACACACACACACACACACACACACTGGCATACCGCAGACACTTTTCCATTCTGGCAGGAGAAGAATAAGTGGCATTACCTTAAAGTACTAGGATGTGCCGACTGAGGGAAAAAGAAAGCTGGTTATAGATGATTCAGATCTGTCAGTAGATATGTGAAAGTTATAAGAGACGGAGCATGTGGGACAGAAAAGAGAAATTCATTCTGCGAACCCGGTGTGACCGGCTGAACTCTACAACCTGGCAAGTTTATACCCCGGGTACGATGCAGCCTATGCTACTTTAAACCCCGGTGGAACCCAGCCCAGGCCATGTTGTACCCCTTCTGGTCGGAATATAGCCGCTTGTGTACATTTCTCTCACCCAGCCGGTCAGTATAGTGTTTATGCTGCACGTACGAATTCTGCCTACACTCACCGTTGTCTGTTTGAATGAGAGGCATGTTTCCATGTTTGTCATGTCAAAGAAGATAGTATTCTCGTTTAACTAAATTTCGCCTCTAGTTACCTTGTCGTTGCTGTGAGCAAAGACATGATTTTAATCTCGCACAGTCACTATATCAGCTATTCATACACATCCGTTTTGATCTGTCATCGCCAGTTGCCTGTCGCAAAGGTTTTGAAATGAACAACGTTCTCTACTTTTTTTTTTTTTTACAGTTTAGAAGGGAGTTATGATGAGGGGAAATAATACGGTGATGTTTTGTTTGGCTGTCATTCCTTGGATGTCCAGGTTTTTGCCTTCTTTTAACTGCGAGTAGTTTTACTGCTAGTGTAGAAAGTAAAGAGCTGATATGTCATTCTTCTTGATGGAGCTCTTTCAGTTGCAAAACAATCTGACATCCAGCATCCCTCATAGTCTTCACAGCTGTTTTTTGTGTTCTGCATCACCCTGGATATTTGGCTGATGTAGTGTAGTCTCAAGCTGAACGTATGAATGTCAGAAAATTCCAAAGGAATTATCACCCCTGTCTTTTTCAAGTGGAGTGTGATGTCATCATGCACCCTCACGTGAGGGCACATAAGACCGTATGGCGAAACCTTGGCTGTGTCTGGAGTGGCACTGTCTTCATCTGTCCGTGGGCAGGGGTGGTTGGGTCTGTGGGGTGTGCTCGACAGCTGGAGGGTGGTGTTTTTTTCGCCGGTGGGCTCTGCAGTCATGAAACATTGGCTGGTACAGCCTTGGGGATGCTACTTTAAGGCTGTTATGAGTTGCATCCTGTAGTCTGATTTACCTCTGTTCAGGAGCAGTTATGTCCCTTGATATCTTAATGGAGTGTCCTGCGCGTGCTTGTACCCATCGTCAACACAGCGCAGGCCTCCAAGGGTGGTACAGGACTGCTCTAAAGGCAGGTGAAGACAGCGCTTCTCTGGGTCCTCCCCAGCACCTTCGGGTGTTTTTTTTTTCTTCTGACTTCAAATCAATAAAACAGGAATAGTCTTTCAGATACTGGAGTCTGATTGCCGGTGCCTATGTTATGATTTCAAATAAAACTGGCTCAGTCTTCATTTGTAATACTTTTTTAATGACTGTCTGGATCCTAGTTGCTATGCTTTGTTTTGATTTTGAAATCGGTACCAAAGGAAAATGGTCTACAATAGAGTAGATCACTTTCGTCACGTTTTTTTTTTTTTTTCTTTTATGCATTAGGATAATCATTCCTTTTTGGACTGAGAATGAGACATTTATTTTCATCTTCTCAGCTCTCAGGTACCGCTTTGACCGGTGGGTATCTTAATTGTCTGTAAAATAAACTTGTTAAATCATAATTTCATGATGTGTGTGTGTGTGTGTGTGTGTGTGTGTGTGTGTGTGTGTGTGTGTGTGTGTGCACGCGCATGCGTGCGTTTAGAGCTCAGTGCTATTCACTGGTACATTTGAACAAAGGTGAAAGGCGAAAGATTCAATAATTCGTCTTGTCTGTCCACTGTTCACCACTGTTCGGGTTCTGTTCGTTCGCGCGGGTCGCTCTTCGAGGCAAGAGAACTGTGAAATTGGCTGGGCTGCCTTCTCAGGTAACTACGCGTGCCAGCTAGAGTCTGTGCGAAGTCTGTGATATCTATTGGAATCAATGCTCAAAGTAAACTTTTTTTCCATATTTTGCTGACGTGGGTGCTCGTTACGGGCATTACATTAATTTTGGTGTAAAATGTAAATCTCCTGCACCGCCAAACAGATTGACTTAAAACTTGGTGAGCGGTCAGATTTTGAAACCGTTGTGATTAACTGCTTGGTGTTACGCTCAGTTTTGAGCATGTATATGTGTGTAAGCATATATTGGAAGGTGGGACAAAAAGGAGAGGGGCGGATGGGAAGGGGACCTATTGTGTGTCTGTCTTTATGTATAGAGGCGACGAGAAAAAGAAAGTGAGTAAACGCATAAAACCGACGGAACTATATGTCAGCGTGTGCAGGTTGTATGCTTAAAGTTAAACCCATTTAAGTGTTTATCAATTGGTAGCAGTGGTCATACTAGTTGCGTTAGTGATATGAATGTGTATGTACGGACGTTTTTTGTATGTAGGTGTGCGCGCGCGCCCGAGAGGAAGGGGGGGGAGAGAGGAGAGAGAGAGAGAGAGAGAGAGAGAGAGAGAGAGAGAGAGAGAGAGTATGTGTTCGAGTAGGGGTGGGGCACTCCTTCCCTACAAGCACCTGGGCATCTTTTTTGGTTTGCTTTTCCTACAGCCCATTTCAAAGATCTTTGGCTTTGCAGTATTTGCAGGCTTTTGTTGTATACACCCACGCTTCCTCCCTCCGTCTTCTTCCCTTGGTCCTTTGTTTGGTTCTTTCAGGCCCTGTTTCCCCCGTATATACCCCCCCCCCCCCCTCCCCAACCCCTCCTCCTGGTTGTTTTTGTCTCCTGAATTGTTTTTTGTACTTCCTCTTCCTTCTCATTTCTTCGTCTGTTTACTCCCACATTTCTGGTCGTCGTCGTCGTCCTTCTTATTTCTTATTTTCCTCCACTTTTTCTCTTCTTCCTATCCATCCCCTCCTTCGCCTCTTGCTCTTCCTCCATGTCTCTTGTTCTCGTTTCCCGTCCTCCTCCTTTGAGTGTCTTCTCTTCCTCCTTCTCGTGCCTCTTCCTTTCTGCCACGCCCTGTCTTCCTCCTCTTCGTCTTCCTCCTTTTTTTGTATAGTTTGGGTTTCATCCTCGTCATTCTTTTCCTTTGTTCATCGCCTCCTTCTCTTTTCGATGTCTTGTCTTCCTTCTTATTTCTCTTATTTCTTCTTCTTCTCGTGCCTCTTTCTTTCTGCCACACCTTTCTTCGTCCTTTTCGTCTTCCTCCTTTCTTGATACAGTTTTTTTTTTTTTTTGTTTTATCTTCTTCATTCTTCTCCTTTCTTCATCTCCTCCTTCGCTTTTCATTCTCCTCCTCTCTCTTTCTCCCTCGTTTCTCGTCTCCTTCTCTCCTCCTTCTGCTTCTTCTTTTTCTTCATCATCTGTCTGTCCCTTCTTCGTTTGTCTTTCGTTCCCCCCCCCCCCCCCCCCCCCCCCCCCTTTCTTGGTCACATTTTTTTCTTTCTCTTCCTCCTCTCTTCGTTTCCTCTCCTGTCTCCTCATCCTCTACTCCATTCTTTGCTTTTTGTTCTCCTTTCCTTCTCCCAGTCTTGTGCTTTTTTCCTCTCCCTCTTCCTTCTTCTTCTTCATCTTCATTCTCGTCCTCCCCATCCTTTTCTCATCATTTTACCCCTTGCTGTCTTTTCTACGCATTTACTTGTCCTCCTCTCGAGTGATTGCTTCCACTCATAGCATACATCATGTGCGCATGTCTGATCGACATTTATCTCTTATCTCTGTTCATTTTCCTCTTTCCAATAATGAAGTGTCTGTCTGTCTGTCTGTCTGTCTCTCAGTGATTTGTAGAAAAATCTGTTGTCCATCAAAATGGAAAATTAAGGGAAGTAGAGTTTTCTAAATTAAAAAAGAAAAACCCAACCGAAGCAAAGATGCAGTCTTCTTGCGGGAGGTGTGTGTGTGTGTGTGTGTGTGTGTGTGTGTGTGTGTGTGTGTGTGTGTGTCCTAGGAACCTGTTTTGTTATGAACTGCCGACTCATCACACAGGCGTTCTTTGTGTTGGGACAACCAAAGGCATGTGTGGGTGCCACAATGGATCCATATCAAACATTCATCCCAAAGAGTCGCACATCATTTCCAGCGAATGGTATTTGGAAGCGGTTTCTTGATGGCATGTCATCCAGGCATAGTCATGAGTCTGCCGGCAGCGCTGTTCATTGCCGTAACATCGTAAGAAATCTCTCACATCACTTTCGCTGTTTTTTTATTCCTTCATTTTCGTTACACTAAATTAGTCGCTCTTTTCATGTGAATGTGCGCTTCTGGGGGGAGAGGTTTGTGGGTGCGTGAGCTGTGTTCAGTGTCGGGAAATGTTTGATGAGCCACAATTGCTTTTCTATGTTTTTTTTTTTCGGTTCCTCTGTAGATGTGGCGGATTGAATATTAGTTTATCTGCACAAATGGACACGCTCATGAGGATGAACGCACGCACGGACGTGCGCACACACACACACACACACACACACACACACACACACACACACACACACACACACATATATATACACACACATACACGTGTTGAAATCACCCGTCGTTGTGTCATGATGACTGCTCCGCAGGCGGGGAAGTCCAGAGTTCACTTCCCCTGGAGGCTTTCATATGTAAGATTTTTGTGTGTGTGTGTGTGTGTGTGTGTGTTTTTTTGCTCCGATACCAAACTGAGTCTGCAACGGACTCTTACGGGAATATGGAAATCACACAGACGAGTTTTTCATCCACGTAACGGATGTGCCAGTGAGAGAGTTTCTCAAATATCCTGGTCAACACTGCAGGTGGTTTGAATCTCTTGGGCCTGGGTTGACGCCTGAATCTGTCATGAAGTGAAGTGCAGAGTACAGCCCTGCCATGTAGTTTCAGGTAAGACCTCCGAAGCATTGATCACCCTAAGAAAGGCTCCAGTTGTGTGGCCCTTCATGCCCTGCTTTCAAGATGACCTCAGTTTTGATTTCACGTCCATGTGTATGGTGGGTTGGTGTGAAAGACGTCGGTTCCGGCCAGCTCATGGGGAAGTTGTGGGATGGCGATGCTGACTCACGTTGGCACCAGAAAACTAACAAACAAACATTACTATCAGCAGAGGGCTTATTAGGTGCGATCCTCCGCATCTTGGATCAGACCAGGCTCACTGAACAACATCAAAGTGTTTTTACATCAGAGCAGTGTCTCCTGTGATGGGTTTCCTCTGGACGACCTGATTTTGGAGTTCCTCTGGACAATAGTGCTGTGGGGCTGTGACACGACCAGTCTCCATGTGGCTGTGAATAGGACGGCATGGGAATAATTTCAATGAAGGCGAACAGGGACAAGGGAAGAACAAAAAGAACAAAATGAAAACAGAAGGAATGACTCGCTTTGAAAGCGGTGTCTTCGTTAAACCTGATTTACCCTTGCTCAATATTTCATTGTAGCAGTCCATGATATTTCTTTCTGTACATTTTTTCAACAGGAAAGCAGCTTTTCGCTTCATTACCACAGAGCTCATTGAATCTATTATTAAACGAAAACTCACAGAGGATGAGGCCGAAAAGGATTAAAAAGCCATCATTTTCTTCAACCATAATGCTTGTCAATGTGTCTCAAAAAAATTGACGTGTAGATCTGTCTTCCCGAGAAACTTTGCTTACGGTTTTTTTTTTTTTTCAATGTTAATTTTATGATTTTTCTTACTTGTAGATACATGGCTGTTGATGATCCCTTTGCTGGCTGTCCTTAGACTCCTTTCTCTGATGGCTTTTAGGCAAGTGCACTGGAGAGAAAGAAGAGCACGTGTCTTCACTTTTTTTTCCCCTCCGACCATAAGCACGCTTCCCCCTGGTAGCCCAGTAGCATCAGACTTGATAAGATACTCCTCGCTGATATGGTTCTCAAAGCTCGGTAAGACGAGGCAAGGCAAGATAACGATTTTTTTTTGAAAAAAGTTGCTCAGGACTGTTGCTCCGTTTCCTTCTCTTCCCTAGAACATTTCTGCTCTTTGAAAGAGGCCTTTTATGCAAGTGCGATGAGTAGTTTGGGAAGTAGTTTAGACGGTTGCAGAATGTGCATTCGGTTTCTGTCTCTCTGTGTCTCTCTGTCTGTCTGTCTGTCTGTCTGTCTGTCTGTCTGTCTCTGTCTCTCTCTCTCTCTGTCTGTCTCTCTCTCTCTCTCTCTCTCTCTCTCTCTCTCTCTCTCTCTCTCTCTCGCTCGCTCGCTCGCTCGCTCTACGTTCCTGCCAATGTTTGTTATCGATTCTGCGAACCATATCTGGTCATTTCGTATCAACATTGTTCACTACTGATGGTAATGTGTGTGTGTGTGTGTGTGTGTGTGTGTGTGTGTGTGTGTGTGTGTGTGTGTGTGAATGAACGCGTCGACGTGCGTGCGTGCGTGTGTGTGTGTGTGTGTGTGTGTGTGTGTGTGTGTGTGTGTGTGTGTGTGTGTGTGCGCGAGCGCGTGCGTGCGTGCATGCGTGCGTGTGTGTGTTTTCCAGCTCAAACAACTTGGCTGAGTGACTGTCGGATCAATGAAG
Organism: Conus betulinus; assembly: GCA_016801955.1. Lineage (NCBI taxonomy): Eukaryota > Metazoa > Mollusca > Gastropoda > Neogastropoda > Conidae > Conus > Conus betulinus. Next base: position 196,881 of record JADBJO010003420.1, read on the forward strand.
TAGGCGTAAGAGCCAGGAAGCCGTTAGCGCCTATTCTTGACACCAGGCGTCATTTTACACGTGAGTGGAAACAGACGCTGTGTGTCGTCGGACTGCCGTTCCCGGATCGCCGATGACGAACGGCAGCGGCATCAGAGGCCTCCTCCGGTATTGATCTTCAGACACGCCGAGCTTGAAGCTCTGCCCACTCACACGTTGCAGTGGGACCTGATCGGGCGGTGGGGGCGGGTCGACTGTGCCGGCAGGATCCCGTGGGCCGTGGGAGGCTGTTCATCAGCTGACGCGGACAGGAGAGCTGAAGCTGGGGGCTGGCTTCTTCCAGAACCCGGACAGCGATCCTCTCCGCCGTGTGAGCCGTCGTCACCGTGTCATCCTCGCCGCCTGAGTTGGAGATTATGTTACGGAGTTTTTCTAGTACTTTGAGAAAGTTCTCCACCGTGGTATGAAAGAAGCCCTCAACAGTTCACCGGGAAAACAGAAGTAACGCTGTCTGTAGTTTTCTTTCCAAATCATAAAATTATTGTTTCTCGTGTCTTTCTTTACAACCACAACCTTCATCTCCACTATGTGAGATTCGCCATCACCTCAAGAACGGCCCCAGCTGACCAGGAGAGACACATTGAAGGCGTGTACTTTATTCTTTTCAGCACCTCGGTATCATTCTTCTGCCCACTGAGTTCTCGACAAGAAGATGGTTCATTAGTTGACCAGCTCACTGGGAGAGTTGATACCAAACTACGCGTTGTTTCTTCCACAGCAAGTGCACGGTTCTTCTCTCCGGAGACTACGACACCGTGCTTCTGACAATGTAAGGGACACTAGTAGCACAGTCCTTCGTGATGTGAAAAAAGGGATCAGGAGTGAAACTGGGCCGTTTCTTGCTCAGCGGCGACAACCCTCTCGTGCACAGTATAAGAGGCGTCATTCCTGTGAGCGCACTCAGTACGTTTTAGTTCTTTGTTGCTCCTAGTGCCGTGGCAGGTTTGTTTTTTTTTTTTTTTTTTTTTTTTTTTTTTTTTTTTTGACTATTTCGCTGTCTAGCGTGAAAGGTGTTCTTGTTCACTGTGTGAGTAACTGACACCCAAGTGTTGTCAGCAAAAAGTCATAGCCATCTGATTGGGACAGAAAGACGTTTGTTGTGCACATCCTGTCTCATCGGGATAGCAATCGTGTCTTCTACCTTCTTTCCTCCAAACCCATGACAGTCTTCTTCTTTACAATGCCGACGTGGGGGTCCTTGTGTTCACCCTTCTGTGCTGTGTGAGTGACGGAATGTTCATGAAAACCAGCAACGTTCTGGGCCGTCAGCTGGAGTGCGACGTCCCTCAGTGCACGTGCGTCTCAGGAACGCCAAGGTCAAAGTGTGATTGTACAGGAGTGACTTCGCCTGGGAAAAGGGACAGAAAATGGGAGTTACCCACTAACACTACCAGTTTGTGAGTATTTTTGACATTTTTTCTCATTCTTCGTCAGTTGTCTTTATCTTGCCGTGTTTTGTATGCTTACAATTGAAGACAGTTAGCGGTTGTTTAAGTGAACAAATAACCTTTTTTTCAAGTTTCTTATACACTTGGGAGTATCAGTTGAGTAAGTTGGCTCGTATACATGCACTGGCAAGTAATGCATGCATAGATCGTGTAAAATTACGTGAAAAAAAAAAAAAAACAACAGTCAGTCGATTATTTCCCAGAACTAGTTGCATTCACTGTCGTTTTAGTCTTACCACGATTAGCCTAAAAATATGTTTTCACGTTTTGCAATGTTTGTGTCATACCATCCGTACACACTTTGCTAAGTAGCTTTATTTATTTGTAATCAGATAGAAAACCTTTCAAAGGTAAATTGTCCTGAATCTGCTATGGTTAACACACCACACAAATTTCTCTCCTGCTTGCTGACAGTAATTGATATAGTGGTTACTGTGTGCAGAAGAGGGTAAGGGGGGTAGGACGTTACGGGGATTCCCCTTCCTCAGCCTCGTCCCCCGTTTCCCCGCCTTCCCTTTCAGTACTTCACAAAACACAAACGACAGAAAACACAATCGACTGAAACCACAAACGACTGAAACCACAAACGACTGAAAACAGAAACGAGAACAAACAAAACGCAAGCGCGTTGCGCAGCCGGGCACACTTGACTGAATATTGATTGGGTTATTCAGCGTTGAGTGACAGTTATGGGTTCGCATCTGCGGTCCCGCCTACTGCCCGCTCCTTTCACCTTTGGGACAGACAAGCTGAACTGACTCCTTTCTTTCAGGGGCCTGCCTGCGAGCTTTGCTTGATCAAAAAGAAAGATGTTTGGGTCATATTTTATCAATAAGTCATGCTTGTGTGTTACGAAAAATCATAACAGAGGATGCTTTTGTGTTATGAAATCAAAGAAGATGTATGGGTCATATTTTATCATGATTTGAAGTCATGCTTTTGTGTTATGAAATCAAAGAGAGAAAGATGATGGGCCATAAAGATTTGAAGTATGCTTTTGGGAAATCAACATATTTTATCATGATTTGAAGTCATGCTTTTGTGTTATGAAATCAACAGAGGAGAAAGATGTATGGGCCATATTTTATCATGATTTGAAGTTTCATTATCGCGTTCGTAATGCAATAAAAAAAAATCAAATAAAATGTTTGGTGTTATTAAGAGAAGCACTTATCAGCAAACAAGACAAACTTCTGAAAATGTACGAATGACAAGTTTGACTATATCTGACCGCTTTGTTACCTTGTTTTATCCACACTTGAATTGACAGTCAGTCTTGATTAAAGAGGTACAAAGAGAAACAACAAAATAAAAACCCAAAGATTTCGAATTTGGAATCCCTTGGATTTTGTATTATGCCTACAGAGGTGTGGTTGGGGCATATGATAAAGTTCCGTTTAACGGGAAGGGGAGTCAGGGGGCGATATTACAAGGGAGCGGCAGTTCCCGCGGCAGACGACAGGTACGTCTGCTCGGACAGTGGATGTCTTTGGACTGGTGTGGATGATGCTGGTCTGTGGCTGCCCTAAATCATTTTTCTAGAGGAGAGGGGAGGGTAAGGAAGGGGTAGGGGGGGGGGGGGGGGGGGGTTGCTGGGATGATTGTTGACGACAAAACGGCAGCGGTTGGTAGT
>JADBJO010003420.1:215000-220000 GCA_016801955.1 Conus betulinus
TAAAAAAGACTTAGCAACTTTATACAAAAAATTGAAATTGATTGTGTGAATGTTGTCGTGATTCAAATTAATAAATGTGTGTTTGGCTTAGATAAAGATGTTGTGTTTGTGGGGTGCTATGTTGTCCCTGAAGGAGGGCCCCTATATAGACAAACCGATCTCACAGATGGTATACTTATGCTTGAAGATAGTCTGCTGCAGTCTCTTTCTGATAGTAATGTTTATTATATTATATGTGGTGATATGAACGCCAGAACAGGTTGTGAGCAGACAAAAGAGGAAGAAATGTATAATTATGTGTTTAATGTGCAAAATGATGATGACGATGATAATGATGAAATTGTTTCTATGAAAAGATGTTCAAAAGATAAAATTGTAAACAAGTTTGGTCGTTCCTTGTTGGACCTTTGCTTTTTGTTTGATTTGTGCATTCTGAATGGTTCGTGTGACACTGATGCTGATGGTGAATTTACCTTTGTTGCTCCTCAGGGTTGTAGTGTAATTGATTATTTTCTAGTATCTAGTGAACTATGTTTATATTGTGCTTTAAAGGTGGGGGGGATCTCTCTCTTTTCTTGGCATTTGCCAGTTCAGTTTACATGGAATTATTGTCCTGTTAAAGCAGATGTACCGTTAGTTGACCGCGTGAGCGAGGAGCGAGTGGTGTGGACAGGAAAATGTGCAAACGTTTAAGAATGAATTGAACTCTGATGATTTTAAACAATGTTTAGTTACAGCTATGAACAACATGATAGTTGATGTAAATAAGTGTGTGGATGGGTTTTGTTAATGCTTTATATGGAGCTGCGGCATGTATGGTAAGGAAAGTAGGAGGGAAGAAAAAAAACAAATGAAGATTGGTTTGACGATGAATGTGAGAAGAAGAAGAGAGAAGTAAAGAGATTATTACAAATATTTAGAAGGGCTAAATCAAAAGAGACAAAAAAGAAGAAAAGAGTAATTTATATACAAAAGAAAGAAAAGAATATATTGACTTAAGAAAAGAAAAAAAAAAGAAAATTTGATGAAAACAGAATATTAAAACTTAAACAGTCAATAAATGATCCCAAATTGTTTTGGAGTACAATACGATCAGTTAACAGGAAATCCACCATTTACAATGAAATAACATCACAGCAATGGTTTGACCATTTCCATAGTGTATTCAACTCTCTTTGTAATGGTCAAAGTGATCCAGCGGTAGATGAAATAGAAGATGAACAAAATGATGAGCTTTTTGTTTGATGACCCTATAACTACAGATGAAGTAAGAGCAAGTATTAGAAATTTGAAAACTGGTAAAAGCCGGGACCAGATAGAATAATAAGTGAAATGCTAAAATGCCAATGACTATGTGATTGATTTCTGTGTTTCTTTATTTAACCATTTGTTTAATCATGGATTGTTTCCCCTGTCGTGGTCAACGTCCATTATTGTACCCATCCATAAAAAAGCAGACCCAAATAACCCAGACAATTATAGAGGTGTAGCTCTCACAAGTATAATTAGTAAAGTATATACTCATGTTTTGAATAGAAGATTGACACATGGGCTGAAAAGGAGAGCAAAATTGGGAAGAGCAGGCGGGGTTCAGGTCAGGGTATAGTACAGTTGATCATATTTTCACATTATATGCTTTAGTCCAAAAGTGCCTAAAGAAAAATACTAAACTATATGTTGCTTTTGTTGATTTTAAAAAGGCTTTTGATTCTGTTAATAGAAATGTGTTGTGGCAAGTTCTTAGAAAAACAGGGGTTAAAGGAAAATTGTACTATGCTCTTCGTGGTGTATATATTCAGTTTTAGCATGTGTTCGTGAGAAAGGATTGTACAGTGACTTATTCAATTGTCCTAGAGGAGTGAAGCAAGGTTGTCTATTGAGTCCTCAAATGTTGCATTTTTTTTATAAATGAGATAGCTTTAGAAATGTCACATAAAGGCAAACATGGTATACAGTTGATTGCAGGTGCTGTTGAACTGTTTATGCTTTTATTTGCAGATGATGTAATCTTGTTCTCTAGTACTGTTGTTGGGTTGCAAAAATCAAATAAATGTTTTAAAAAATGAAGCAGATAGACTTCAATAAAGTGTTAATCTAGAGAAAACAAACATTATTGTCTTTCGTATGGGTGGTTATTTATCCCAGCATGAAAAGTGGTGGTATGGAGATGTGGAAGTAAAAGTAACCAATAGTTATAAATATTGGGGATGTTATTTACAACTCGTTTAAGTCTAAATGCAGGGTGGCGTGAAATCGGCAGAAAGGGTAAGAAGGGGGTTGTAGAAATTCTAAGATGCATGAAAAGACTTAATAGCATTGACCCTTCTTTGTTCTGGAAGTTATTTGACTCACAAATAGCGCCTATGCTGACTTATGCTGCAGAAGTTTGGGGATTAGAAGAAAATTTGGAAATGGAAAAGGTACATACTATGGCTATTAAAAGATTCATGAACATTCCACTGCATTCATCAAACACATGGCTTATGGTGATTCTGGAAGATATATCCTTTATTTATTCAAACGTTTTCAAAATCTATTAAGTATTGGTTAAAATTGACACAACTTCCAACATCAAGGCTATGTAGACAAGCATATGATATGCTATATTTACAAATGGAAAGTGGACACTGCAATTGGGTTAGTAAAGTAAAACATGTGTTAACTATTAATGGGTTTGGTATTGTGTGGCTCAACAAAGAGGTAGGGAACGAAAGGGCATTTATGTCAGAATTTAAGGATCGCTTGATAGCCTGCTACAAACAGAATTGGCATTCAAAAATGGAAGAAAATGACAAGTATTCATGGGTTTTATTCCTTTAAAAGTATTCTTCAGCCGGAAATGTTTTTGAAATCTGTTACTAATAAACGGCATAGAAGCATACTGGCCAGATTTAGAAGTCGGACCCTTGGTTTTAAAGCAAATAAGAAATGGTTCTGCAATGAAGTTTATGTTGATGATGTGTGTGTGTGTTGTGTCCAGATAACAGTAAGGAAGATGAAGAGCACTTTTTATTTCAATGTAAGGCATATGAAGATAAAAGGAAAAAAATCAAAACTATTTAATTTGATGCGAGAAAGACCATATACTTTGATTGAACTATTATCTTCTGATGATGGAAATATTCTCTTCGTCTGTTTGCTAAATATATTGCTGAATGTTATGATATCAGAGAGAAAAAAATGTCGGTTGCTGTTTCCCTGTGAGACAGTGCTTTGGTTCTCCATATGTCATAGCTGGTCATTTAGGCCCACGTTTGGTGATCATTTGTTTGTCGTTAACTTTATTATTCCCAAATAGATCAATACCGGGAATCATGTTTGTAATGTATTATACATTTTTCGTTTCATAAATTCTTGACGCTGCATTAATGATAGCCCCCTTGACATGAAGACTGTATTTTGTCATTGTCAATAAAAACACACACACACACACTGTCTTTCGGCCTGTCTGTAGTCTCTCTCTCTCTCTCTGCTTTCCTCCCCATGTCCCTCCCCTTCTTCTCTCTCTCTCTCTCTCTCTCTCTCTCTCTGCGACCCCCCCCCCCTTTCCCCTCCCCCTCTTCCTCTGTCTTCCCCAATTATCTGTCTTTCCTTCTATCTTTTTCTATGTCTGTCTGTCTGTCTGTCTGTCTGTCTGTCTGTCTCTCTCTCTCTCTCTCTCTCTCTGTCATTTGACTTTACTGGGCACTCGCGCTGTCAACGTAACGTTTCCAAATCTGGTAAAAGATGTCTAGACTCATCGTCATTTCTATTCTCTTCAGCTAGGCCGAGGATGCTGAAGTGCCGTTACAGGCCTCAGCGCATCATGGGAGTAAAAAAAAAAAAAAACTCATAAAAACTTTTCTCATCTCTGCAGCTCGTGATCCCTTTGTGCTGATGCGTAATGGCAAGATGTATTGTTCCCCATCGTGAGGACATCTCCAGCAGGCTTAAGAATGGCTCGGTAGGATCAGTGTTCTACAGGTATTTAACTCCAGTTTTTGTTTTTTTTCTCTAGAGAGGTTCCGACGATCGATGCTTATGACATTCCGCGGGCTGCATCTCCCTCGTTGGCCATTGGGTTTGTGTGTGTGTGTGTGTGTGTGTGTGTGTGTGTGTGTGTGTGTGTGTGTGTGTGTGTGTGTGTGTGTGTGTGTGCTCATCTCATTGCTCGATGTCTTCAATCTTTCTTCCCCACGCCTTTGATGTTGATGAGAATCCTGTGGTGATCTTGTTCTCAGCTGATGATCTGTGAATGGGAAGCAGCGAGTTGGAGTTCTTGTTCCCCCTTTACTTGTTTTTTTACTCTCAGACTTTTCTGCCTTCTATACTTTCTCTATTTGTTTTGATCTTTCTTTATCTTTATCGTTTCTCCTTTTGTCTTTCTTTGTTCCCGTGTGTTTTTCTTTCTTTCATTTTTTCATGCTCTTTTTTTTTTTTCCCCCCCTTTCTTTCTTTCAGTCTTTCTTGCGTTGTTTTCTTTTTTTTTTTTTTTTTTGTCTCTCCCACCCTCTGGCTTCCTCCTTCTCTCTCACCGCTTCCCTCTCTCTCTCTCTCTCTCTCTCTAAAATATATGAAGAAGACAAGCGGACAGTCAGAGAGACAGGGTGATAGATGGGTAGGGTGATAGGTATGTAGGCACTTAGGTAGGTAGATAGGGAGAAAGATATATATATATATATATATAGAGAGAGAGAGAGAGAGAGAGAGAGAGAGAGAGAGAGAGAGAGAGAGAGAGAGAGAGAGAGAATAGATAGACAGACAGGCAGGCAGACAGACAGACAGATAAATAGATATCAAGGCATATTTGTAAGACTGCTCATTTCATAACATGAGTCAGACTTTGCTTTTTTTCACAACATCTCCAAAACGCGAAAAGTGTGTTTGCTAAAATTACCACGCCTACTGCATGTTCCACAAAACGGGGTGGCCAAAAGGGGGGAGTGTGCAGGGCTAGTTTGTCATGAAATCAACAAGGAAACAATATCTCAGGCAAAATGGTTGAATGCAGGATTTGGGCT
>JADBJO010003420.1:235000-242500 GCA_016801955.1 Conus betulinus
TGCATGACATATCTTGGTAGATACCCTAGATCAGTTTCGCGGACACTCCATATCTCTGCAGTTGTTTCCACACTGTCTCTCTGTCGACGCTGCCGAACGCCTCCTGACCTGCCCGTCTAGGGATGGAGTCAGCTGTCTCTTCCATTCTCTCTTACAGATTTCAGTTCTGGATGTCACTAGTAGGAACGTGATCCATGGATAGGTGCTGTCGTCCTTGAGGTCCTCTTTCCGTGGCAGCTTATGAGGATTTCTGTCTTCTCCTCAGTCAGGATTGGTTCTCCTTGCCAGGTTCTGCTGAAGAGGCTGTGTGCAGCCTGGTGAGGGTCGACCCCACACCAACTTGAATGGCCTCTGCTGGAAACTTGTGCGACCATCTGTCTTGTTTTTCTTCAGATACATAACGGTGTTTTTTTTTTTGTTATCTCTGCCTGCTAGGTTTCGCCGTTGTGATGGCTCTGCTGATGGAAGGTCTTGTAGTGTTTTAGGGACTGGTGATAGATTAGTTTCCCAATGGTTGCGTTCGTTTCTTCAATTGATTCTGTGGTTTTGAAGCGGGTTTTTCTGTTTGTTTGTTGCTAGTTTATCAGCCTGCTGGTATTTGCCTGCCAGTTTTCTGGTCACCATGTAAACATCCAGTAAGTATCCCTGTCCAAAACAGCATTCTGTTTTTGATTGCCCAGTAAATCAGTACAGTCCTTCTCGTCTAAACGAGGCTTTACTTTACTCCTTTTTAGTTGTTGTGTATTCCTGTGTGCCTTTATCCTGGCTGAGTTTGCCCTGCTCATGTTCAGTGAGGCTTTCCTTTCTTTCACTGCTCACCGGCTTCTGCACCGTTTTTTTTTTTTTTTTAGCATACTTCTTTCTTTTCCTTCCCGGTGCTGGTAGGGCGATCTCCACACATTGAGACAGGCAGACAGACAGCAGACAGACAGAGAGAGAGAGAGAGAGAGGAGAGAGAGAGGAGAGAGAGAGAGAGAGAGAGAGAGAGAGAGAGAGAGAGGGGGATGTGGGATAGGGGATGGAGGGGATAGGGTAAGAAGTGAGCTGGATCCCGACGAAAAGATTATGTGTGTGTGTGTGTGTGTGTGTGTGTGTGTGTGTGTGTGTGTGTGTGTAAACGGGAGTTACAGATTGAGAAGAGGGGGGTAGAGGAGTGTGGTCAGGTGGAGAAGTGGATAAAATGTTTCTTTAGCGGTTGCCAGAAAACTTTTTAAAAGACAAAAGGTCAAGTAGTAATTACATTTTCTACCAATAAAGGATTCGTTTTCCTACATTAGGAGACGTGTTACAGCTCTTCCAGACCAGTTAAGTCTGTTTGATCTTTGTTTTGTCTTTTAGCATACTTCTTTCTTTTCCTCCCCTGGTGCTGGTAGGGCGACCTCCACTGGGATCAGATATTAGTTTGTCGCATTAGGAGACTGCCCCGCTGTTCCCCTCCTTTCCACACATACGTAAGTTCCCCTATGTATGCTTTGATCTCATCCCTGGTGCTGCCGTTTACCTTGGGCTTGCTATGTGATACCAGTGATTAGGAATGGCTATGATTACATTGTTTGCTTGTTTATGTATTTGTACGTTACTTGGTTACGTGGAGTTTCTGATTGTTCTGTGCCAATTATTCACTCTCTTCTCCGCCTGTACCACAGTGTTATTCCCATTCCCACATCTCTCCTTCCTCCCTTCTCTGTCTCTGTCTCTGTCTGTCTGTCTGTCTGTCTGTCTGTCTCTCTCTCTCTCTCTCTCTCTCTCTCTCTCTCTCTCTCTCTCTCTCTCTCTCTCTCTCTCTCTCTCTCTCTCTCTCACGCACGCGCCGCGCGTACATGCATACACACACATCCATTTTAAGTTGAGATCCAACCCTGTACTTGCCCACCTCGTTTCCACCCTATCTGTCTGTCTGTCTGTCTCTCTTTCTCTCTGTGTGCATGTGTGTGTGTGTGTGTGTGTGTGTGTGTGTGTGTGTGTGTGTGTGTGAAGTGTACTCACGTCCTCAGTCCTCTGTCATACATTGTCTTTCTCATGCAATCTGGGGAGTAGTATTTTCTGCATTTTTTTTATGTGTCCTCTTTGGAAAGTCTGAGGAAGTCGTATTTGTCGAAAAAGTTACTCAACTCTTTCGTGCTGCATATCAAATAGATGTTAAATTTTTGTTTCGTATGTTCAGCTGAAGTTCATCTTATCTTGGAAAGAAACGTGTGCTTTTCTGTTGTGCTAAAGTACAACGTCAAATTCCGTACAGTTCATTTGGGCGTTTGGTTTCTAACATTGGCATGAACAAAACATGACGGGACGGGCATGTAAGCAGGCTCGACTGTTTAGCCAAGGTGTAAACAAATATGGAAATTTCCACTTTAAAACACTGCCAATGAGGCGCGAAAGCAGCAGCAGCAGCAGCAGCAGAAGAAAAGAAGAAGAAGGAGACATTTATTTAAAGCTCATTTAACAAGGCTACCATGGCGGTCGATAACAAAGGGGGGGGGGGGGGGGGGGAGACGAGGGTTACGCTAGAACATCAAGGTGACAGAGAGAACATTTCTCAATGAATTCTGTGCAGAGATTAAAAAAAAAAGAGTATGTGTATGTATCAGCCTGTGAGTGCATAGCCTTGGTTGCCAATGTGCCTGTCGGTAACACACGCAGGTGTGCTCACGTGTGCAGTGGTAAGACGGCCGCTTCACGTGTGGATGGCTTTGGGTTCAAATTCCGGTCCAGTCAGCACGAGGACTTCCAAATTGAAATTCCAACCGCAATTCGTGGCGCCCATCATCTTGAGAAACAGTGTCCACAGAGCGTGACGGGGTGCGACCAAAGCATGTGTGGCGACAGCAGTCCATGCCTGCAGCGGCGCATCAACCTGCCTGTCAGCCGTTATCTTTTCTGAGCATCTGCAACATTCATCGTGTCCCCCACCACCCACCTAACAAAAAAATGCAAATACAAACGTGCGTGTATAGACTCGCAATGAGAGAGAGAGAGAGAGAGAGAGAGAGAGAGAGAGAGAGAGAGAGAGAGAGAGAGAGAGAGAGAGAGAGAGAGAGAGAGAGAGTATGTGTGTGTTAGAGTGAGAGAGAGAGAGTGATTAAGTGAATGTGTATGGTTTTCGTATGTGTATGTGCGCGCGCGTGTGCGCCCAGGCAAGTGTGTGTATGTGTGTGTGTGCGTGCGTGTACGCTCTTGCGTGTGTTTATATGTGTGTCTGCTTGTGTTCATGTAAGCGCGTGCGCTCCAGCGTGTGTGTGTGTGTGTGTGTGTGTGTGTGTGTGTGTGTGTGTGTGTGTGTGTGTGTGTGCGTGTGTGTGCGTGCGTGAGCGCGTGCACGCGCGCCCGTGTGTGTGTTGTGGTGTGTGTGTGTGTGTGTGTGTGTGTGTGTGTGCGTGCATGCGTGCACGCGCATGCACAATACCGTGTGTACATTTGTGTGTGTATGTGTGTGTGTGTGTGTGTGTGTGTGTGAGAGAGAGTGAAAAGAGAGACGGAGAGAGAGAGAGAGAGAGAGAGAGAGAGAGAGAGAGAGAGAGAGAGAGAGAGAGAGAGAGAGAGAGAGAGAGCGTCTAAAGCACTGTCAACAAGTAAGCACACGCTGCACATCGCAAATACAATCCCCAGCTCCCTCACCCGCCCCCAAAACTATCCATACATTCACCATCATCACTCACCCGATCCTTACACCCATCCCCCTTTCCCACCCAGATGGTGGTGTGAGCGCTGGAGTCATTCGAATAGAAGCCGGACAAGCCACAATTGATGCCTGTCTATTCTTGGCCTCAAGGCCACTGGATGACAGCTCTCTCTGCCTTTATCTGACTGTAAATCAGAAGCAGCATTGAAAGATTGAAGAGAGAGAGAGAGAGAGAGAGAGAGAGAGAGAGAGAGAGAGAGAGAGAGAGAGAATTAACTGTGCAACCAGACTAAAGAACAAACAAATTACAAAACAAACTGTACGCGTTGCGACCTCTGTGGTCTTCTCTAGGCCAGACAAACAACATTTAATGAAAAACACGTGAAAACGAGGGGACAGACAGACAGTCACACATCTCCTCAAACTGTTTCTTTTTTTAACCTTGAAGTAGTTTCCGCCTGCAATCATCACACTTTGACTCCAGATGTAACCGGTTAGAAGCCAGAATATTCTCAGCCTTTATGAGGAAAGCGCGCGCACGCACACACACACACACACACACACACACACACACACACACACACACACACACACACACACACACACACACACACGCACTCTCACTTGATGCTGAGGTGACGTCTGTCAGAGGGTTATTCCCCTGAAGGCCGGATTCGCCCAGTTAGAATCCAGACCATTCTCAGCCGAAATGAGGGTGATGTCTGAGAGCTGGACTCGCCCGATTAGACACAAGGTAGGTGCCTTTCAAAGGGTGATCCAAAGGAAACGTGCATTCCCCGATTAGATACTGGGGCGACGTCTTCTCTAAGGATTATTCGCCAGCCACCCGATGATGAGATGCCAGGATGATGGCTGTCTGCATGCTATCCAGGCAGAAGTCAGCCTCGCTCCAAACCAGAACGTTTTTAAAATTCCTCTCACACACACTCACACACACACACACACACACACACACACACACACACACACACACACACACGCACGCACGCACGCACGCACGCACGCACGCACGCACGCACGCACGCACGCACGCACGCACGCACGCACGCACGCACGCACGCGCACGCACGCACGCACACACACACACACACACACACACACACACACACACGTACACGCACACACACACATGGAAGCTAGCATCCTCACTAGAAAGTGTCAACGATTGTCATATGGTCTTAATGTATATTTTTGAAACGTGATGTTAACAGTAAGCAAAGTACGAACATTCATTTCGTTCCATGCACTATTTGTCTTAACTAAATAACTGCATAGTTCATGATGGCAGTTGATTTATAGGGCCCTCGTGTGTGAGCTGGGTATCCTTATGTTAATGTCCTATGGCCAAGTGGCTGCAGTGGCAGTGGACTGCGACAGGTTCACCTTGAGTGGGGCACAGCATTACAGAGGACGGAACCGATCCTTTCAAACCCACAGCTGATTTTTTTTTAACCTGAAGTGAATCATATAACCCATGTACTGCTGAGGGAACAGAGAGTTTCAAAGCCGTAAAAGCCCGACCCCGCAAGCAGTTCGAATTTATGACTGAAGGTTCTCCAGACAAACTCTGAAACCCTTTGACTACGGTCTCCTTGGTCAGCAGAGAATGTTTTAAGTGTTCGTCAAATAGCTGGTGATCCAAATGCTACTACGTACTGTCTTAATACGTCACTAGGAGCAGGTGATCTTGATGGGTCTATGTACCGTCTTCATCCTTCTCTAGGAGCAGGAGATCCTGATGTTTCTGTAAACTGTCATGACCCTTCTGTAAGAGCTGGTAATCGTGGGATGCTCTGTCTCACCACCTTCTTTGAAGCCTAGGATCTTCATGCCTTTATGTAGTGTCTTAACTTTCTTCTGAGAACCTCGTTCTGTATGTAGTGCCTTAACTTTCTTCTGAGAACCTCGTTCTGTATGTAGTGTCTTAACTTTCTTCTGAGAACCTCGTTCTGTATGTAGTGTCTTAACTTTCTTCTGAGAACCTCGTTCTGTATGTAGTGTCTTAACTTTCTTCTGAGAACCTCGTTCTGTATGTACTGTCTTACCTTTCTTCTGAGAACCTCGTTCTGTACGTACTGTCTCACCCCTCTTCTCCAGGAGCTTGTAATTCTCATGATCCTATGTCCAGTCTTAACACATCGTGTGGGAGCTGGCGATTGTCATGAACCTAAACTCCGTTTCAGATCTCCTCTAGGGGTAGTAATGCCAATGTCCCATTTCCCAGTCGCTCTGCTGTTTTTGATTGCTTGAGTGGATTGCACCTAGGAACTGGGGGGGGGGGGGGGGGGGGGGGTATTGAATTCCACGTGATATTTGCGTGTTTTCAAAGCGACGTTGTTATAGACGACCTATGAATTCTTTATGTGCGTGTTGTCTTCCGTGAAAGCTTGACGGAACTAGCAGATGAACAGGGTTTGCGCGTGGATCAGTTTGATTCTTTCGTGCTCAGGACATTGTGTCAAGTCTTTTACCACAACACTTGAAACGATCTGTTAGGGCAACAACAGCTATTTCGTATCCCAGCAAACGTGCCAAGTGTATGTAGTTCTTTAGCAAATGCGTTGTTGTTGTTGTTGTTTTTGTTGTTGTGGGTGGTGGTGGTGGTGGTGGTGGTGTATGTGTGTGTGTGTGTGTGTGTGTGTGTGTGTGTGTGTGTGTGTGTGTGTATGCGCGCGCTTGCGGTGTGTGTGTGTGTGTGTGTGTGTGTGTGTGTGTGTGTGTGTGTGTGTGTGTGTGTTCAAGCAGCAGCAAAAGTTGAGCTGAGCAAGAGACTATTTTCATATGCGTACACCAGCAGTCATTGCAAGCATCTAACGCATAACGAAAACATAAACATTAGCTGCGTGCCCCCCCCCCCCCCCCCCCCAACTCCCCAATCCCCAAATTATACAACCAGCGAACCATCGAAACAAACGAAAAGCCACAGTACCATCGACGAAAAGACCTGAATAAATGGTCATGCACGTAAAGGTCAACGTGTGATATCTCAGCGGCAGTCCATGAACGTAGAAGAAGAGAAGTATGAAAAGGAGAAAAAAAAACAGTTGAAGAGGAGGAGGGACAGGAGGAGGAGGAGGAAGAGGAAGAGGAAGGGGAAGTGAAGAAGAGAGAAGAGGAGGAGCAGGAAGAAGACGAGGAGAAGACGAGAGAAGAAGAGGAGGGAAAACAGGAGGAAGAGGCGATGGAGAAATCGCTTATACACGCAAACGTGCGATCAAACCAAACCATGTCGACCTACCAAAGGACCCACAACCAGCAAGGGAGCGCAGGTCATGGACGACCACTGTCTAGTGGGCTAGACTCTGGCCCATTATTCTGCCTCTGTCTGCTTGGTTCCCTTCTTCCTCAGTTCTGCCCCGGTGCCTCTTTCCAGCTGCCTCTCAAACGCCCCCACTTTCCTTCACCGCTGTGGGTTTCAGGCCAGAGCCTGATGGGGGATGTCTGCTGCTGGCACCTGGAGGATGGGCTCTATTCAGCCACCACGTCCTCCTCAGGATTCGCGTTGTATGCAACTCCTGCTCTTTGCCGCGACACACCGGCGACCATGGGGTCACCGGGTGGCTCGTTTGTTTGTTTGTTTGCTGTTCCATCTTCTCTGCCGCCTGCCGCCTCCGTGACGTTTCACCCACGCCGGTCATTCTGACCCCCTGGTCCACATTCAGAGCCCGGCCCAACCGGCCAGAGCTTCGGCACCGCCAGTCTTACAGAGAGCAGTCAGTGGTCACCGGATGTTTGCAGTGCACTCCAGAGAGAGAGAGAGAGAGAGAGAGAGAGAGAGAGAGAGAGGGGGGTGGTCGCAAGGGATAGGCGATGGAGATGGTCGGGTATAAAGTGAGCTGGATCACCACTAAGAGAGAGAG
>JADBJO010003421.1:0-2500 GCA_016801955.1 Conus betulinus
GTGGGGTGTGTTGTTGTGTGTGGGTGTGTGTGTGTGTGTGTAAAATGAAGTTATTGCTGGAAAAAGGAACAGGAAAAAAGAAGTGCAAGCAAAGTTTCCTCCCAGCTGATTAAAATGATTCAAACAAGTTTGATGAAAAAACGAAAAGAGAGACAGAAGTTTGAAAATAACGCCTCCGTCATCAGTGACAGTGAATCCGCAAAGGATGTATACTGAAAGGAACGGTGAAGGGGCCGCAAAACACCTAACTCCGTCCTTCATTGCAATGGAAATAAACCGGAATAGTGTAAGTTTTGAGAGCGGAGGGTCCAGCTAACAACCCACTCCATTCTATCACAATCAATTAGCACAATCTATTTTTCTTTTTAAAAAAAAGATAGCTGAAGAGGTGCAAACGACCTGCTTTTGCATGAATGCAGTCCAGCCCCCATCCATCTGCCACAGACATGCACCGCCCGTAAGTCACGTGGTATTCTCACCACCGAAGGGAGAGAATCACAAAGCGGCGAGATAGTCGGGTCGACTGTGTCTGAGGGAATTTGAGGAAAAGGGATGCCAACGACTTGGATTGAATAGTGTATTTCACTGTCATCGGTGCTGCGACAGCAGTTCAAAATTCCTTTTTTTTAAAATAAAGTTTTTGTGTAACGAAAACATACGCTGCAAATTCAAATGGCATTTTCATGGTGGTTATTTTGTAAAATAAAACGAAAACAAATGGTACGTCAGCCATGAAAGTATGTTCCCTTAGTTAAAGAAACGCATGTACTGGAACGGGTCTATATAGTTGATTCCCTTGTTAAAGAAATACGTGTACTGGGATGGGTCTATATAGTTGATTCCCTTTGTTAAAGAAACACGTGTACTGGAACGGGGTTATATAGTTGATTCCCTTGTTAAAGAAACGCATGTACTGGAATGGGTCTATATAGTTGATTCCCTTTGTTAAGAAAACACGTGTACTGGAACGGGTTTATATAGTTGATTCCCTTGTTAAAGAAACACGTGTGTGGGATGGGTCTATATAGTTGATTCCCTTTGTTAAAGAAACACGTGTGCTGGGATGGGTCTATATAGTCGATTAAGTGAAAGATACCTATACACATTATATCTTATCTCTTCGAATGTACCTGGTGGTGTTCTTGTCCTTGACTTCGATTTTATTACAAGGAACAAATATCTGTGTCTGGATAAACACACGTTGTAGTCTGTACTTATATAGAAAGATAATGCTAACCAAAGAAAAAAAAATCAGAAATAAAATCAAACAGACCAAATAGATACTCGAATTTCAATGAATTAAAAATAAAGCTAACAAAAATCAGAAATGAATTCAAAGAGCAAAACAAACAGATACTTGAATATCAAGCAATAGAAAAATAAACAAAAATTAGAAACAACATCAAACAGACCAAAAATACTCGATATCAATCAACAACAATAACTACAAGTAAATGAATAAAAAAAAAAAAGCACAAAAAGCTAACAAAACTCAGAAACAAAATCAAACAAAGCAAATAGACACTAAACCATCAATCAATCAGAAAATTAAAGCTAACAAAAATTGAAAATGAAATCAAACAAGGCAATGAAATACTCGACTCAGATATCATCGATCAAAAAGTAAAGCTAACAATAATTAAACATAAAAACAAACAAGCAATTGAATACTGTAATATCCATCAATCAAAAAAAAAAAAAAAAAAAAAGCTACGAAAAATCAGAAAATAAGATCAAACAGAAAGCCAGTAGATATCAAGTATCAACAACGACCAAAGAGCTGTCTGTGTTTTGCAATTTTACTGAATGGCACAATCCTGCAGACCTGGCCTTGGCGGAAAGGAAGTGACGTTTTCTTTCGCGCCACTCACAAGTAAGATGGCGGTATGTTGCAATAGTAGGATGTGCATACTTTGTTGTTAGAAACCTGTGTGTGTGGTGTGTGTGTGTGTGTGTGTGTGTGTGTGTGTTCCCGCGGTGTTCATAAGGATACAACTCTTGCCTCGTGTCTGTGGCAGCCATAGGCTGAGTTTGTGAAAAAGCCAGACATGTCTGTCCTTAGGTAAGGTAATGTTGCTTATAGCCCAGCCGACCGCATAGGGGCCATAACAGGGCTGTCACCACGTTGAAGTCAAATCGCAGGACACCAAAACGCACACACACACACACCACACGCGCGCGCGCGCACGTACGCACGCACGCACGCACACACACACACCACACACACACATACACGCGCGCGCGCGCCGCGCGCGCGCGCGCGCGCGCGCCATTCACATATCGCTTTAAAGTACACCTAGAAAAAATGCACCAGCAATTTTTATTAAAAATCTTTCTTCCGTGAAATCTGAGATCAGATGCAAAAATGATAACTTTCAGATATTCAAAGATCACGTCAGATGGAACATCTCTGGTGTTTTGTCCAGTGCTCTGTTGTGTCCTTGGTGGTAACTAACCCCTTTCTTTCTAAATTTCTGTGAACAAAGCTTTCATGGAGTCT
>JADBJO010003421.1:10000-11655 GCA_016801955.1 Conus betulinus
TAGAGCAAAATATTGAATAAATAAGGGGCAATAACTGACCCCTGTGGGATTCCCATCATCTTTGGGAACATATAACGAAGCAGGAGTATTGCCATTAGATGAACATCGACGGCTAGCTGTTGCAAAATATGTCTTACGAATTTCAACACGTGACAGCAACGTTGAGAATGAGGTCAGTTTGAGATCTGACATAGGCTTCCCCAAAAGGGCAAAAATCAATTTCTTCACTCACAACTATTGGAACTTTCACTTCAGATCTGTTTTCTGTGAGTCAAAAGTTAACTTCAACGATATAAATCGACCTAAACTTCCCGCATCTCCCAGCCCGCCATGGGAACTTCAAAGAGCATCATTTGATATAAGCCATACGTCGATGAAAAAGTGACAATGAAAACCTGATAGGCCAAATAGTAAAAGAGTATATTGAAAATTTGTATCCCTTTCATCTTAAAATTTATACAGATGGGTCTCTTTTGGATACCAGAGAAGGAGGTGCTGCATTTACAATTCCTTCATTGAAAATTGAAAAATCTTATTATCTTGGAAAAAAAACAGATCTATTTTTTACAGCAGAACTAACTGCCATTCTAATGGCTTTGTATTTTCTACTTGACTTTTCAAATCCAATATTCCAAGTCCTCTTTTGAGTCGATTCAAAGTCGGTTTTATTCGCCCTAAGTAAAACAAAACCTATAGTAAGACAAGATCTGATTACAGATATTCATCACCTAATACATTTCTTGATTGTTAGGGGTACAAGAATTAGTTTCTGTTTGGGTTCCTTCTCATTGTGGGATTCAGTTTAATGAGAGAGTAGACAGAGCAGCAAAACGGGGAGCGAAAAATACTAGCGGGTCGGATGTTATCAGTATCCCATTGTCTATCCATGAGGGATTCAGTCTTCTAGAAAATGCATGCTGGAAACGTTTTAGGAAAAAAAAAAACAGAATTCGGGATGTTCTCTTGATACACGCATAAAGCAGCTATTAAACTTTGACACACTTCATTCTTTTTATCAGTGTAGTTTGCCGTTTTCTCGGATCATAATTTCGCTGATATATAAGATCAAACTAAACGCTTTTAAGAAAAAGTTTTGCAAAAATATAACATGCCTTTGTGGTGAAATGATAACTAATTCCCACATATTTTTCCACTGCAAGCAGTTAAAACCTCATCTACCACCTCTGCCTAATTGTTCTATGGATACAGTTGTAACCGATTTATCACAAATGTGTAAAATTGCTGTTTCATTGCATCAAAGTCCTATTTTTTCTGTTTTGTCAAATGGGAACTGGTGTTTTAGTAACGTCCGTGTTTTGACCAGTTATTCTTCGATGTTTTATAGTTAGTTATCCATTTTTTGCTGTTGCTGTTAATGTTATATGGTTATCTGTTATCCTGTTATCCTATATCAGCATTCTTGCTATCTGTTTCATTGTTTATTTCTTCTTCAACACTGCCATACACTATTACATGGGTAGGCTTACTATTCATGACACTGGTTGTGTGTTTATTTGTTTTCGTATGATCAAGCACATAATGTACGTAATCATTCATCAATGGAATCAAACTGTTCCCTTTTCCGCGTTTTGCGGGCTAATTTCCCTATTTTTGCAGATGAGGTGTTGCTTGTCTGTTATTTTGGAATGTGTTCG
>JADBJO010003421.1:22402-29902 GCA_016801955.1 Conus betulinus
CATCGGTGTATTGTAGGCTGCAGATGTACAAGAGTTATGTGTGCAGATGAGAATAAATGTTGTCGATCGATCCTTTTTCACCGCGCATGTTTATCACAAATATTGATGATTGCTTTTTATTTTGCAGGTGACGCTGGCACGATTGTGTGGTGTTGTAGACCCGCGCTTTAGCCAACATGATACATATGTATCAAGCAGAGCTAGTGAAGGGTTTCTCAGAGCCAACATTATATGTATCAGTCCCCCTCCCCCCCCCCCCCCCCCCCCCCCCCCCCCCCCCCCCCCCCCCCACCCCCGTTTTCTTCATCTTAAAAAAAATTTAGGTCAAAATTTTTTGCCAAGTCATTACTATATTGACTGAAGAATTGTTAGCCTGCACTTGTTTATCCCACTACTTAATTGTTCAGCAGTATAATGATACAGATGTATGAAATAACTGATAACATTGATCATATAGATCCTGACTCCTTTTTTTTTTTTTTAAAAGCCATCCAGTACCATCTACCAGAGGATCAGATAATTATTTGTACCCTGAACATTCACGTCTAAATTTAAGAACTTGCTCATATACTAATCGAGCTGTTCATTCTTGGAATGCACTAAACAAATATAACCAAATCTGCACAGAATCTGCACTCCTTTAAGATCCTCCTTGACAATGATTCTAAAAGAATTACTCAAATGTTTGATTTTGATGAGACAATAGATTATAAGTAAACGCATCAATAGCCAGACCCGCATGTGTATGTAAAGAAGGGACATTTTAAAAGCCAAAGGCTTAGGCAACAAGTCTCACTACCTGTTCCTATCAATTCTCCAGAGAAACATGTTTAACTTGTTCAGCTGGCCACAACAACAAAAATAGCAATAATATAACAGCAACAATAACAACAACAACAATCATCATCATCATCATCATAACAATAATAGTAATAATAATAACAAAAATAATGATGATGATGATGATGATGATGATGATGATGATGATGACGATGATGATGATGACCACGGAAATTTGTGATGATAATCTAGCAAGCTGTATGAACAGAATTAAGTGAATTCTATATGAAGAAAGTGGTTAATGTTTGGGGGCGTGTTAATTGTTTGTTGTTTGTTTGTTTGGCTGGCTGGCTGGCTGTTTGTTTGTTTTAAGCATCCCGTCACGGGATCCTACAATCTATAGAAATTTGTAACTCTTACCACAGAATAAGTAGCTGTGTGCATTGTAGTATCGTCCTCAAACAGTTCAGATGTGGAGTTGAATTGGCGTGACTCTATACGGAGATTCGATGACTTGGTGCAGATTGAATAGACTGGCTGTTTCGGTGCATTGGGCTGCACTTTCAGAAGGTGATCTGTTCTTAAGTCCACAAGCACGATGACCTCCCTGGGTTTTAGTAAGGCTGCGTCCGTCCATCATCATAATGAATTTGCCTACTCGGTTTACTCTCCCTGTTGAGTTCCTGTAACAGAATCGATTAGAACTGAAGGTGTTTTTTTTTTGTTTGTTTGTTTGTTTGTTTTTAATCCCACCTTAACTTCTATCCAAACTGATTCTATTCCCGTTTGTTTTTTAGTGAACAAATTGTTTGAGGGTAAGGATTTCTCCATGTAGAGAAGATGACCCATATCAACTGCTTGCATACAGTCTTTTCAGATAGTGTTGTATCCTAGAAAGTGAACAGCATTGTCACCAATATGATCCGTTAATCTTGACAGATCAGAGAGCCCTATCACATGGAAGGATTTTCAATGATTCGATATCAGTGTCGATATATCTGAAAAACTTATTAACTGCGTGTTGGATGTCAAGATGACAAATTTGAAGTCCCTCTTTGAATGGTCTAATATCATTTTGATTTGTACACTAACGTGCTTTTTTACATCCAGTCCTCGCCCTGAGTAGGGACTACAACATGCAGTGAAATCAATTATGTAAAAAAAAAAAAAAAAAAAAAAAAGCAAAGCGGTCATGTAATCATAAAAAGAACATCAAATGAAAATAGAAGATAAATGAAAATGAAACAAAAAAATAAGAATAATAATTAACAAACAAAAATAGAAATAAAAAAAGATTAGCATGTATGAAAAAGAGACAATAAAATGAATACGACAAAGTACGTACATATTTTTGAACACACATACACGCACGCTCGCACGCACAGAGAGAGAGAGAGAGAGAGAGAGAGAGAGAGAGAGAGAGAGAGAGAGAGAGAGAGAGAGAGAGAGAGAGAGAGGCACAGCATGTAATCATTTTTTGTAGGCATGAAAATACGTAGAAGGTATTAAGCATATGAGAAGGAGGGGGGGGAAGGGGGGGGGGGGGGGGGGGGCGAGAAGAAGAAAAAAAAAGAGAGAGACGGGATGGAAAGGAGGGGGGGGGGGGGGGGGGGTACAGCATGAAATATAATAATTTGAAATGGAAAGAGAGAGAGAGAGAAGGGCACAGCATATAATCATTTTATCATAAGATATTATATCCATATACACACATACATGTATCCGCACACACACACACACACACACACACACACACACACACACACACACACACACACACACATATATATATAATATATATATATATATATATATGTGTGTGTGTGTGTGTGTGTGTGTGTGGTGTGTGTGTGTGTGTGTGTGTGTGTGTGTGTATACACACATACATACATACATACATACATACGCACACACACACACATACATATGTAGTCATATACACACATATATATAGTCATATACATGCGCATACATACACATACATATACACACATACTCACACATGCATACATACATACATACTACATACATACACACACATTGGTGATATATATATATATATATATATATATATATATATATATATATATATATATATATATATATATATATAAGTATACACACACACACACACACACACACACACACACACACACACACACACCACACACACACACACACTTGATACATGAAAAGAAAAAAAAAAAGAGAGAGAGGAAAAAATTGGTTAAGTACATGAAAATGGGATGATTTATTCTATCCAAACTGATTCTATTCCCGTTTGTTATAGAGCAAAAAGCGAGAGAGAGAGAGAGAGAGAGAGAGAGAGAGGAGAGAGAGAGAGAGAGAGAGAGAGAGAGAGAGACTCCGCACCACAAAAGAAAACTAGGTCGATTTTTTTCCAGGTCACGGCTCTTCTAGTAAACCCTCTCTCCGAACACGGGTCGATCAGCATGGTGTACTGGGACAGTACGCACTACAACACTCCGCTTAGCATGCGACCGCTTTTTGCTCTATAAATAGCTCAACAGGTTTTGCTGATGGCTGCACACCAAAAATGAATGCGCCAAGGCCTTGCTAAACCATATATATGCCCACCGTCCCATTTAGGGGACGCAATATTGTAATGATGATACTAAGTCACCTGAACCCAATACAGTGACTTATATGTTCAAGACAGGTCAGGGGAGGCTATGTGTGACCAACTGCTGTGTTCTGGGGAATTAATCTCCCTTAGCTTTTCCAAGATAAGATAATGTTGCTTATAGCCCAGCCGACCGCAAAGGGCCATATCAGGGCTGTCACCACGTTAAAATCAACTCACAAGTCATTCATCCACAACGGAGGCTGCTATTTGCAATTTTGAGTGTGGACTGGGGAGCATCATAGCAAGCAAAAAATGCTGAGTTCGTTTTTTTTTTTTTTTTTTAACAACCACTTCTTTTATGTCAAACAAAGAACAAATAATGGAGATAATGATGTTATTCGAAAACGTTTTTTCATGGAGTTTTCAGAAAATGATCTTGCTTCCTTTTGTGAATGTTTAGAGTGCCGTCCCAAAAATGGGACAGTGGGCACGAGAGGGGTGGGGTTTTTAACACATACAAAGAAGGAACTTGCTTCTCTAGTCTTTCAGACTCTACAGTGTCCATCAAGTTCTAGCAATGCCGGAAAAATGACAGCAGCTCCAGGAAGCCACTGTCTACATTGAGCCACCTCCTGTAAATGAGGACACTGCTGAAGACAGTGGAGAAGAAGACGGGAGGGGACAGTATCCAACCTCAATGGGCGTCAGCTGCAGGCACCTGCTACTGCCACAGTATTCCAACATGGTCAACGCCGGCAAATTTATGACCCTGAGGGTGACAGTTCTTAAGATGAAATGGTACAAATGATTCCTGATTCACCACTAACACAACTATACCATGGGCGGTGTGTCGATCACCTGACCAGAACGTGGACAAATACAGGATTGCCATACGCCCCAGAAAGTGGTGGGGGGCCATCTTTTCTTACTGTGTGGACGTCTGCATCCAGCAGGTGTGGCATCTCTACAGAGCAACTGGGGCAGCAAAGAACAACCCGCTGGATCTTCTCGCCATCCGCAGGACAGTTTCCAGGATCTACCTTGCACAGGATTCTCATGCAGCATCTGACCATTCAAGAAGTTTTGTACCTGTTGACAAGTTTGTGTGGCAGAAGAGGTCAAATTTGACCATGTGGACCACCTGGTGGAAAGATGGCCAACACAGCTGAGATGTGGTGCATGCAGCCTGAAGACCAAGCATCGGTGTTCAAAATGCAAGGTCAGGGTACATGACAGATGCTACGAGCAGTACCATGAAAAGTGACACTTTCAATGTCTTCAATCTTGATGATCCAAGACACCAGCCCTCTCTTCTCCAGTTCAGTTGAATTCAGAATGACCAAAGACTCAGATTGTTTCACACAAAAAGACAAACTTTTCTTCAGATTTTGTTTCATTCCGTACAAAATATAAGAATGAACAATTTCATCTTCATTGATCAAAAGCAAAGTTTGCTTAGAAATTCACTTTTTTTGGCTATTTTTTGGCATATTGAATGATTTATTCCAATAAAAAGATGAGTAAATCCTTCATTTTTGCTTTCAAGTGTCATGCAAAAAAGCAAGGAAACCCCCCCCTACCCTCTCATGCCCACCGTCCCATTTAGGGGACGGGCATATTTTTTTATCTCCTAAATCACTGAAATCAAAGTTTTACTCCAAATGAGTACAACATAGCATAACTACAGACCAAATGCCATTCAGATATGCAACTTTTGTATATAAAAAAAATGGGGCATATATGGGTTAAGGCGCCGAGTATCTAGAGACTGGCGCCATCAAATTGTTTTGAGCGTGTTTCCTGTGCCTTTTCTTTCATATGACCATCAAGGCACAAGCCAAGTGGTTCCATGCAGACAGGTGAAAATCGAAGGAATGGGACCATTTGGCAGTTCAGCTGGTCACGGATGAATGCAAAGGCCTGAAATGTGACGTCAACTAAGGGGAAGGTCGTATATTTTTAAAGATTTTATTTCATCGGTGAAAATCCTCCAAAACAAAGGAAATAGTGGAGGGGGGGGGGGGGGGTTATTAATAGTTTAACATTAAATGCTGGCTCAAATTTATGGAAAGTTTCAAATCGTTCACATGGATTATAGTCATTTAGGCGGAGCCCAGTCTGCAAGCTGTAGTGTTTTATTTAGGCCCAGCCTACTAAAACACACAGAATAAAGTATGTAAATAACGTGGCAAGTGGACTGGTACAGGGGGGTGTTGCCGAAGACTGATTATATCGTCACTCTTATTACAGCGTACAGTTTCTTGTTGATGATGCAAGTCAGATACACACCGCTTAATCTAGAATGGGCTGAGAGCGCAGCCTTTGCCACCACTTATTTGAAAGTACCGTATTTGTATGCCATCAAACACAATAATTAGTCTAAGTAGAGGACGTATACTGTATGCAAACTGATAAATAGATTAACCACTGTGAGCTCACACGTCGAGTAGCGAAGTGAGGCTATGAATAAATAGCTACGAATGATTATCAGTAGTCGCACTAACGGTTATGACATCGATAAATGCACATCAGACAAACTGTAGTTTTCATACAGCATGGCCTTCATCAACCAGACTATAAAAAAAAAACAACAACAAAAACCCATTGAATTTAACAAGTGACGTGTAGCTGCTATGAAGGTGGTGCAAATATAAATGGGCTGACAGTTTGAAGGTGGGCCGACTGCAGGTGGAAAGAACAAAACAGATTACAAAAAACAACACAAAAACAAAAAAACAACAACAACAACAAAAAGTGTTTTCACGATCTTTTTGTCTTTTGTCTGGTTTTTCTTCTTCTTCTCCTTCTTCTTCTTCTTCTTCTTTTTTTTTTTTTTCTTTTTTTTTTTTTTTTTTTTGTTTTTTTTTTTTTGTTTTTCGTTTGGCGAAACAGCCATTCTTCTTACTGGGTTAAGCCGAGACGGACGCAATAGTTCAGTGCACGTGTAAACTGAACGGCAAACAGTATGTAACAAAGCAAGTTCACTCAAAGCGTGGTGAGGGGCACAATAATGTGATTACATCACTGCACATCTCAGCTGAAGCCGAGAGCTAAGCCCGTGCTGGTGTGTGTGTGTGTGTGTGTGTGATGCAGGGTGAGAAGCTAGGTACCAACTGAACAAGTTAGAAAGTTAAACAGTGAACAGGTAGGGTAATTTTTGCTCCCACAAGAAAACCTTACACAGAGTAACTTTTATTCAAGACTGGCACAGCCTTTTAAACTTGAATAAAGTCAGACAAATACAAAGACGAACAATCTAATAGTGTGGGGGAAAAAAAAAAAAACAAGTACAGACCAACAACTCAACTGTCTTCATAGTAATGACATGGCAAAGATTTGGACTTAAGGATCGGGGAAGGTGGGGTTTGAAGATGAAGAAAAGTGGAAAACGAAATTAAGAAAATACATTATAGATATGAAAACTCTTCACCAGCTGCATGGGGGAACCATCACAATCACCTCTGAAGGCAGAAGTATTTGTATTGCCTGCTCCGAGGCCTTTCGTCCGCTGGATCGGAACTCATCAGGGAGACACACGGCTGGTTGTGTCTGTGATCACTACACAACACAGGACGAACAAAGAGGAGCAGCTTGGAACAATGTTTAGCCGATCAAATAGTTACCTTTAGGTCCAGTTTGTGTATTGACGACATAGACTTAATAGGCTAGTAGGCCTATACAAAGCACACAACATCAGCGCAGACTGGTAGAGCGATGATGGCAAATGTAAATAAATCAAGAAATCCCAAGATCATGGAAACAGTACAGCAGTGTAAAACAAACTCATCATGATTCTTGTATCTTCGATGATTCCGAGGTATGCGGATGAAGGAATAGTAAACAGATAACTTTGTCAGCACCAAACAATACATGTATGTACAGCCTACTGGCGGTGTCATACGACAGGGAAGCACTGAACTCTGACACCGATTCTGACAATCAGTGGTCATTTTTATGTAACGGAAAGGCGAGAGTAAGGTCCTGTTGTATTGAGATCCTTCACAACATGGTGCAATCAAACTGATATCTCGATTGAAAATATTCAAGGGATTAAAACTGTCTCAAATCATACAACTGTACAGGATTCCATCAACGTATGTCTGCTCCTTTTCTTTCTTTTTTTTTTTTTTTTT
>JADBJO010003421.1:34902-42402 GCA_016801955.1 Conus betulinus
CATTCCTCCTCATCCTTTTCCATCCCTAACCCCCATAACCCTTCCCCCTCCACCCATTCCTCCTCTTCCTTCTTCCTTCGTCCCCCCCTTCCCTTCCCCGCCTCCTCCCTCCCTAATCCCCATAACCTCTCCCCCTTCCACCCATTCCTCCTCATCCTTTTCCATCCCTAACCCCATAACCCTTCCCCCTCTACCCATTCCCCCCTGCCCCCCCCCCCCCCCCCCTTCCTTCGCCCCCCCCCCCACCCCCCCCCCCCGCCTTCTCCATCCCTACCCCCATAACCCTCCCACCCTCCACCCATTTCTCCTCATCCTTTTCCATCCCTAACCCCCATAACCCTTCCCCCCCTCCACCCATTCCTCCTCCTTCCTTCGTCCCCCCCCCCCCCCCCCCCCCCCCCCCGCCTTCTCCATCCCTAACCCCCATAACCCTTCCACCCACACCCTCCACCCATTTCTCCTCTTCCTTCGTCCCCCCTCCTTCTCCATCCCTAATCCCCATAACCTCCCCCCCCCTCCCCCCCCCGTCCACCCATTCCTCCTCTTCCTTCGTCCCCCCTCCTTCTCCATCCCCAACCCCCATAACCCTTACACACCCCCCCCCCCCCCTCCACCCATTCCTCCTCTTCCTTCGTCCCCTCTCCTTCTCCATCCCCAACCCCCATAACCCTTACACCCCCCTCCACCCATTCCTCCTCTTCCTTCGTCTGCCCTCCTTCTTCATCCCTAACCCCAATAACCCTTACACCCCCCCCCCCCCCCTCCACCCATTCCTCCTCTTCCTTCGTCCCCCCTCCTTCTCCTCCCCAACCCCCATAACCCTTACATCCCCCTCCACCCATTCCTCCTCTTCCTTCGTCCCCCCTCCTTCTCCATCCCCAACCCCCATAACCCTTACACCCCCCTCCACCCATTCCTCCTCTTCCTTCGTCCCCTCTCCTTCTCCATCCCCAACCCCCATAACCCTTACACCCCCCTCCACCCATTCCTCCTCTTCCTTCGTCCCCCCTCCTTCTCCATCCCCAACCCCATAACCCTTACACCCCCCTCCACCCATTCCTCCTCTTCCTTCGTCTGCCCTCCTTCTTCATCCCTAACCCCAATAACCCTTACACCCCCCCCCCTCCACCCATTCCTCCTCTTCCTTCGTCCCCCCTCCTTCTTTCATCCCTAACCCCAATAACCCTTACACACCCCCCCACTCCACCTATTCCCACTCTTCCTTCGTATCCCCTCCTTCTTCATCCCTAACCCCAATAACCCTTACACACCCCCCCACTCCACCTATTCCCACTCTTCCTTCGTATCCCCTCCTTCTCCATCCCTAACCCCCATAACCCTTCCACCCCCCCCCCCCCCCATCCCCTCCACCCATTCCTCCTCTTCCTTCGTCCCCCCTCCTTCTCCATCCCTAACCCCAATAACCCTTACACCCTAACCCCCCCCTCCACCCATTCCTCCTCTTCCTTCGTCCCCCCCTCCTTCTTCATCCCTAACCCCAATAACCCTTACACCCCCCACTCCACCCATTCCTCCTCTTCCTTCGGCCCCCCCGCCTTCTTCATCCCTAACCCCAATAACCCTTACACCCCCCCCCCCCCTCCACCCATTCCTCCTCTTCCTTCGTCCCCCCTCCTTCTTCATCCCTAAACCCCAATAACCCTTCCACCCCCCCCCCATCCCCTCCACCCGTTCCTCCTCTTCCTTCGTCTCCCGTCCTGCTCCCCCTACCCGCTTCGAAATTTTTAAAGGGGAAAATGAAAAAAAAAAAAAAAAAAGATGAGGGGGGGGGGGGGTTAGGGGGATGAAGGGGGTGAATGAGGTGTGTGTGTGTGTGTGTGTGTGTGTGTGTGTGTGTGTGTGTGTGTGTGTGTATGTGCGTGCGTGCGTGCGTGCGTGCGTGCGTGCGTGCGTGCGTGCGTGCGTGCGTGCGTGCGTGCGTGTGTGTGTGTGTGTGTGTGTGTGTGTGTGTTTGTGTGTGCGTGCGTGCGTGTGTGTATGTGTGTGTGCGTGCGTGCGTGCGTGCGTGCGTGCGTACGTGCGTGCGTGCGTGTGTGTGTGTGTGTGTGTGTGTGTGTGTGTGTGTGTGTGTGTGAATCCGACATCGATCCAGAGATCTTTAACCTTTCTGTCTAACGCTCCACCAACTGATCTATTCCGGCTTACAGGAAGCACCTTTTTTTTTTTTTTTTAATCTCTCTATGAAACGCCCATGGCGAGGCGTTACTGACTGTGCCGGAATCCCCACATCACTTCACTTCACTGCATGATCGCAGGTAACAATGTAACTAATGTCACTTTCTTGCAGACGGTGATTGACTTATGACGTGCCCAGTGTGGCAGCGAGTCGCCATGTGAATCGTGGAGAAGATCAGACGAAAGCTGTGGATTGTAGAACCAACAACAAAGACGGGGTACACAATACAGCTCTGGACACTGACAGACAGACAGACAGACAGACAGACAGGCTAGACACGGACAGACAGATACTGAGAGGGACAGACAGACAGAACACACTTTGAAGATTAGGTTACAGAAAGAGATGAAAAGAATGAATAAATCAGACAGACAGGCAGACAGATAGACAGATGGGCGGACAGACAGACAGACAGACAGACAGACAGACAGACAGACAGACAGACAGAACGCACTTTGAATATCAGATTAGAAGAACATAGATTAAAAAAAAAAAGAAACAAGAACGAAGAGATGTGTCCATTTCATTGTCTGGAACAAGGTAAACCTTTATATCACCGCAGTAAATCATCTGAAGTAGATTGAAAGCATCCCTAAGTTTCTCATGACATGCATTGAACCACTCAAGTTGGCTGTACTATGTCGTGGCCTGTATCCACTTGGCAGCTAGTGCTATCTGGAGTTACTGTTTGCATAACGCCTTTAATCCTATTTTCTATTTTGTTCATTTACTTTTCAGATATATGTGTGTGCGTAAAAGGATGATTATGATAATACTAAAACAGAAAAAAAAAAAAGCACCATGAAAAAAACAGCCTGCACTTTGATTCAACTTCCTTCCGTTTATAATCCACTTCATCTTTGATAAAAACAAAATAAAAGGTTCTCTTGAAAGGGCTAGAGGCCAGAAAGGAAAAGGTACTCAGGTTAAATACCGCCATTATTATTTCCCTCCTACACCATAAATAGTAACATTTGATGGCTGACAGTCATTCTGTGCGTATTTCCAAAGATGAGGAATAGACGGGATCAGTATCTTGGCCTTTGCAGAGACAGAGTGCTCTTGCGCACACTGAATGCGTTGACCGCTTCCTGTGGATCTGATTGGCTCTCCTTCTGCCTCATGATCAGTGGTGGCTGTTTGTTCACCACACATCACAACTGTCAGTGTCAAACGGTGAAGTTTGAAGCACGGTGGTTTGCGCGTGGACAGAAGTTACATGAAGGCAGAGGGTCAACATCGCTTAATTAAAGTGAACAAAAAGCTGGCGACGGAACTGTGGCGGGTCGAGTAGGGCTGTGGCTGTGAGCATGATAGGGGAGGGGGGTTAGAGGTGGTGGTGGGGGTCGGAAAGAGCGGCTTTGGTGAAGTTCCGCAAAGTGGCACAAAAGATGGTACAGAAGAAGAAGAAAAGATGACAAAGAACCTGGCACAGGTGATGACCTGAAAGGACAAACTGAACGATTGTTTCCACCCAGAAATGCATAGGTTTTTTTTGGTTTTTTGTTGTTTTTTTTTTTGTTGTTTTTTTTTTTTTTGCTGTCCCAACCTCTGCGCCACCTGAGAGGCAGTGCACCCACGACGACGCTCAATCCAACACCACGTCCACAGCCACAGCCTGGTCAGCCCTGCCGCAGCCCCGGCACCGGCAATCCACAGGGAGCAGTCAATGTCAAGTCGTCAAGAGGCAACCCACTGGAGGAGACAATGCACTGCTGCCGAGTCACTTAGCTGGTGTTCAGTGGCACCTGTTCTGATATAACACAGCAGGACACCTACTAAGCCCCCTACTGACGACAATAATTGGCTAGTTACGGAGCCGGCGTGAATGAGCTCTCCCTCCGGAGGGCGCCACCACGTCCGTCCAACGACAGCCCCCATGGACTCGCCGATACCGGTGACCCCGACGGACCAAACCAAGACCACAGACGTGGAGAGGACATCGAAATTGAGGTCACCATGAGAGCTGGGCACATGAAGGCCACAGAATTTGAGACATTTTTTTTTTTAATGCTGATCAATGAGAATGAGGATGATTAAGATGATGCTACGGATTTCCATTTCGGTCTGAGACTACATGACAGGGCTGTACTCTACACTTCCTTTCATAATATATCCCGGTCGTCAACCAGGCCCGAGAAAGATACAGCACCTGCAGTGTTGGTCAGGAAATTTGAGCAACATTCTCAGAAGCGCATCCATTAAATGGATGAAACTCGACTGTATGGTCCCAGTCTTCCCAATTGAGTCCACAGCAAACTCAATTCCGGGTACGAGCCGGTCGGGGCAGAAAAACCCACATGACTCTGATGGGATTCGAACCCACGATCTCCCAGCCAGGAGTCCGCGACGCTAACCACTTCGCCACGGCAGCTGGTAGAAATGCATAGTTAGTTTTCCTAGCGAATGGGACTCCAACAAAGGTGAAGGAACAGTATGACAGTGACGAAAGACACTGATCCTCTCTCCTCTACGTCTTTGGGATTCTTTATCGGCTAGATCATAGTGTCTGTGATTGGGCCAGGATATGTCGTTTGGTCTTGTGGGAAAGTATAGCCGGGTCCGTGTCATAATTACGTTGATTCCGCCCCAGGGCAAATTTGGGTATAATGTTCCCGCGATTTTAGTCAACACGGGTGAAATAACAGGGACTACCAGCGTTCTTTTGTGTGAGAACAGCCTCTATGGTGAATATGACAAAGACAGTTACTACTGAGAACGACGACGCATGTGCAAACAACATCGATTTCTGAGCGAAAACGTTGGGATCAATGTGATGAGAGAGAGAGAGAGAGAGAGAGAGAGAGAGAGAGAATGGTGGTGGTGGTTGGGAAGGAGGAGGAGGAGAAGGAGAGAGGAGGGAGTGGGGGGGGGAGACCAGAGGAAATCAATGATCAATGCAAAACTGAGGCTTCACAGAAATAGAACATCACCTAACAGTTCTGGTCTCATTTAAGCGTTCCTTTCTTTGATTGTTCAGCCTGAACTCTCTCTCTCTCTCTCCTCTCTCTCTCTCTCTCTCTGAGAGAGAGAGAGAGAGAGAGAGAAGTCTATGGTAACGTACACACAGGCGTTTCACCTGTACCTACACAATCACACAGACAAACACAGACGCACAAGCACGTGCCCCGCTGTCCCGCGCTAGATCGCTGACTTCCTCTGTACAAGGTGAGTGAACATGTACAGGTAAGCGCAGTAGCTTGTGAGAGTTCGTTGTAAATCCTGTGGTTGTGGTGTTCAGCTAGCAGACGACAAAATACACCAGGCGGTATTGAAACGAAGAGGATCCTTTTATTTACAAACGTTGTAGAATACAGCATAAAAAAAAATCCACTGACCCTCAGGTTCAATAAGTCGTACAGGAACTCAATCGTAGGCTACATGCAGCATCCAATATTCTACTAATGCGGCTTTTCATCGACTGGAATTCAGTGAAGACTCGAACACTTCTGTGTTCGACAATGACCAGAACCTTTCTACCACTCTCATTTCCCTCTCCCTCATCTTTATCATAGGCTATTCTTTTCTAGAATATTCTGCATATCGGTAAGCTCAAACCATGAAATCGCGACAAGCTTATGCGAATGTGATTCGATCAGCTTCTACAGCACTCTCGAACCTTTGCACTAGCAGACCTGGTAAACATTCTAGCATAATCTCGAATATTCCAATCAAATTATCAATCGATCCGAAAACAAAACTGAACAATGCTGCCTACGTTCACATCCCTTGAGATAAGTGTCCTCGAGATAAATCAGCAACAGCACTACACTGACCGAAAATACAGAGATCTAAAAGCGATAAGTAAAACCAAGGCTTGTAACTCGTCATTATTGCTATGACATCTTTAGCGAAAGTTCCTCCTCTTTTGACTTACTTTATTTAGATGCTCCCGCATCTTGCGATCCATGAGGCAGTCAAGGCGCTCCACTGTGTACGGTCGTTTTTACATTGATTTCAGGTCTTTGATGCTGAACGTAATCCTGG
The DNA here is from genome assembly GCA_016801955.1 of Conus betulinus. Classification (NCBI taxonomy): domain Eukaryota; kingdom Metazoa; phylum Mollusca; class Gastropoda; order Neogastropoda; family Conidae; genus Conus; species Conus betulinus. The sequence continues at coordinate 41,087 of JADBJO010003421.1, forward strand.
CGTTGAGAGTCTTTTTGCAAGGTTAGCTAGTGCTCAGTTTGTCACAAAGATAGATCTTGCAAAAGTGTACAGGCAGGTTATGATTACGTCCGAGGATAGTCCGAAGACGGCTTTTACAACACATGTGGGTCTATTCCAGTTTGTCAGGATGCCTTTTGGACTTGTGTTGGCTCCTGCAGTGTTTGCACGTATGATGCGTATGCTGGCATTAGATCAGTTTTCTGCTATCAACTTCTTTGATGATAGTCTTGTGCACAGTGTGTGTCATGGGATGCTCACCTTAGTCATGTGAAGGTGTGTGCTCTCTTGTCTGAGGTCTTTCAACCTCACAGCTCGTCTTTCAAAGATCAAGGCTGGCTTTCGTTCACTTGAGTTTCTTGGTCATGTTGTTGGAGCGGTACTGTGCGTCCCTGAAGGAAGAGGGTCGATACGATTTTAAAGATATCCACTCCTACTACCAGGAAGCAGGTAAGGTCTTTGTTGGGGTTGCTCAGTTTTTACAGGAGATATGTTCCTGGGTTGAGCGCTTCACTGTCTGATTTGATCAAAGATGCTGGTCGTGCTGGAAGGTCTATTTCTTGGACTCCTGAGTGTGCTGAAGCTTTGAGGACGATTCAGGGAATCTTGTCTTCTGCACCTGTACTGTTGTTACCTAGGCTGGATGATCGTTTTGTTCTCAGGACTGATGCTAGTTCTGTTTTGGGTGCTGCATTGCTTCAGGGGAGTGATGATGTTCTTCACCCAGTCGTGGTCGCTAGTCGAAAGTTGCTGGATCGTGAGAAGGCGTACAGTACTACTGAGCGGAAATGTTTAACCATTGCCTGGGCTGTGCAGAAGTTTGTTAGGTTCCTTTGGGGAGTCAGCTTTATCCCGCAGAGGGATCATCGTCCCTTGACGTACCTGCGAACGTCAAACTGTCGTTGCAGGAGTTCTCGTTTGAAGTCCAGCCAGTTCCTGGTTCAGCGAATGTTTTCGCTGATTTTCTCTCCCGTTCATGTGAGAATTAGTTGATCCTTAGGAAGTGATTTTCCTTGTGTGAACTGTAGTTTTCTTACGCTGATTTGAGATTTCTGGGGTTTTGTATTCTGCTGTCTGTTTATTTCTTCGAAAACTGAATCGGTCATTTTTTCTTTTATTTGAGGAGGGGAAGTATTGTGACGACAACCTAAATTGTGACGTCAGCGTAAAATTACATAATAAACATGACGTAAAAAAAAACGAGAGAGAGAGAGAGAAAAAAAAACAACAAAACGGTGACGCCCTGAGTCCAGCCTGGTACTGTTTACCACCGAATCCGGAGTTACAGCCCGTGCCCG
>JADBJO010003421.1:52402-59902 GCA_016801955.1 Conus betulinus
TTGCCCTGCTAGTACGGTGACCTTGGACTCGCATTTTCTCTCAATGTCTGTGCCCCTGGTGGCTTTGTGTCGTCCATTTTCTCTCCATGTCTGTGCCCCTGGTCGCTTGTGTCGTCCATTTTCTCTCCATGTCTGTGCCCCTGGTGGCTTTGTGTCGTCCATTTTCTCTCATGTCTGTGCCCCTGGTGGCTTTGTGTGTCGTTCATGTCTTTTCTCTCCATGTCTGTGCCCCTGGTGGCTTTGTGTCGTCCATTTTCTCTCCATGTCTGTGCCCCTGGTGGCTTTGTGTCGACCATTTTCTCTCCATTCTGTGCCCCTGGTCTTTGTGTCGACCATTTTCTCCCTGTCTGTGCCCCTTTGTGTCGACCATTTTCTCTCCATGTCTGTGCCTCTGGTGGATTTGTGTCGTCGTCACAAGTGTAAGGGTGGTCCAGGGGATGGTGGGGAAGGGGAGGGGGGTGACGTTGGACGGAAGTCTGCACTCACGCTGGCATCGCGACTAAGCGGGCATCGCTGTCAAGAGGGGGCTAAATAGATGATATTTTGCGTGTGTTCGATCAGAACAGGCACCCCAGAACATCACCAAGGTGACTTTGCAGCAGTGCAGTGACTCCATTGGTGGGCTGCCTCACGATAACTTGACTGATGGACTGACTCTCTCTCTCTCTCTCTCTCTCTCTCTCTCTCTCTCTCTCTCTCTCTCTCTCTCTCTCTGTGTAAATCGAACTTAATCATGGACTTCCTCTTAAAATTTTTCAACTCCTTATTTGATAAAGGAATTCGTCCCGAAAGTTGGACAGAATCTATTGTTCTTCCTATCTATAAAAAGGGAAACATAAACGATCCCAATGATCACAGAGGTGTTTCATTCTGCAATGCGTGCAGTAAGCTGTATGGCGCTGTAATTAACAGAAGACTTCAAGAATGGGTAGAGCAAAACAATATTACAGGAGAACTCCAAGCTGCGACGGGACAAACTACTAGGATCTGACTGTGGACGGGGAGCTAAAATGTGTGGCGCGGGGGTCACACCACAGGAGTGGCACAGATGTTGACATAGAAATATGTGCCGCGGGGGTTACACCACAGAAGTGGCACAGATGTTGACACAGAAATATGAGGCGTGGGGGTTACACCACAGGAGTGGCACAGATGTTGACATAGAAAATATGTGCCGCGGGGGTTACACCACAGAAGTGGCACAGATGTTGACATAGAAATATGTGCCGCGGGGTTACACCACAGAAGTGGCACAGATGTTGACACAGAAATATGAGGCTCGGGGGGTTACACCACAGGAGTGGCACACAGTTGACACAGTTTACTGGGGATTAAAAAAAAAAGCATGCCAGAAGCGAAACATGCGACACCACGTCTGGCTGATACAATCGGTGTCTGATCTGCATGCCGGCACAACTGCGCCCTCCAAGCTTTTCCCACATTCCGTGTATTGGACTCACTCCTATAGTCAGCGACAGGGAATTTACTCCCAACATAGGAGCATTCTCAGTATTGATGAAAATCCGTGTCAGAAGTGACTAAGCACCATTAGATGCGTAATTTTGTTGACGAAGCTGCAATCAGACCACAGGGTGATTACAGCTTATTTAAGCTCACCAAATTGAAGTGCTTTTTTTTTCCCCTCTCAAGGCCATAAAAAAAAATAATGTAAAGATGATCAAAATCCCAGATATTTCAAATGACCTCAATTTTACGAGTGCTCTTCCCTTCTGTAAGGGAGACAAACCGGCCTATGATTAGCTCTTTGTCCTGTGTAGTCAACATACGAGGTGGGGTAGCCCAATTTTAAGGAAAAAGATGGGGAGGGGGGGGGGGGGGGGGGGGGGGGGGGGGGGGGGGGGGGGGGGGCGCAGCGTATCTCGGCCATAAATCGGAAATCAACGTAAAACAAGGGTATTTATTCGTAATAAATTGTGGTATGTAAATTATGCATGGCATAAGGAAGTAAATCAAAATGCACAAATGATGCATCACATCGCTAAATTATTCATGATTTATGAATAATGCATTGCAGCAGTGATCGTGCCACAGATTTTGCCCAGGCCGTACGGGCCGCAAGTGTCGCCCAGCAAAGGGAAAAGAAAAAGAAATCCCAGCAGCGCTGCTTCCCACCCCCCATCACTCCTCCGCTATGCGAGCAGAAACTGCAATAACTCGAATGTGTGTGGCAGCCTTTACAGAGGATGACACATAGTAAAACATAATGACGAACGTTCTATTTTCATTTGATACCATCTTGCATGGATCTTTCGTCACACACACACACACACACACACACACACACACACACACACACACACACACACACACACTCACACACAAACACACACACACACACACACACACACACACACACACACACACACACACATACATACATACATACATACATACATACCTACATACATGCATACACAGACATTAGCGCGCGCGCATGCAAGCGCGCACGCGCACATACACATACATACATATATACATACATGCATACATACATACATTCATACACGCACAACATTTACTGTCATCCATAAGATACTGTGTTTGACTCTCACGTTTGAAGTGTGTTTCAGGGCATTTGAACCACTCTTCTTGGAGCATAACTTTGAAGTGTCATGCACTGATGTCCAGTATTCAACAGGGCATAAGGAGGTAAACAACGATTTAGAATCCTTCTCTTTTTAAAAGCTCTGATCAAGATCTCCGGTTCTCGTCGACACGCCCTTTTTTCCACCAATAAACACCCCGGAACTTGGCACAGTTCTTGACAATTATATACACGTACAGCCACAGGCACACGGGGGATGGGTGGGTGAGTGTGGGAGTGTGTGCATGTGTGGGGGGGCGGGGATGGAGGGAGGGAGAAGGGGGGTGGAGGTTGAAATCCTAGCTAGAGTTTAGCATGTTTATACTGTCAATGGTACCAATAAAAACCGGGCCTAACTCAAAGATTTGTACACGATTTATAACAATGATTGGCTACACCAGCAAACATTTGACTGCTTATGAAGAAACTGTAAAAAGTCCATTTATGGATTAAAGGGATGTGAAATTATTGTTACGTAAAGCACGCGTTATCTGCTTTTTAAACAAAAGGTATGGGATTACTAAAGTAAGACAGCGACAAGAATATTCTAGGTCTGCCGACAGAGGTGGGAAAATCAAATTACATCATGGACATTACACAACATTTTGGACCTGGTTGGTCAGGGTGTCTTTCCGGTAAAAACAGGCATCACGTTCAACTTTATCACTGACGGTAGATTTTTGTCCTCTCTTGCTAAAAATGAACACAGAGGTGAATTAAAACATGCATAGTCGTTTTATGATGCAGCCTCAGTTTTAAGTGAAAATTGTAAGCAAGGAAACGCAGTTATTGACTCTGCGTTTTGCTTCTTCAGAGAGATTTTTCCGGTTCTTTTCCGTTGATATTTGTTTTATGTATTTTTTTTTTAATTTATCTATTTTATTCATTCAATGGTTTCGATCTGTTGTTGTATTATAAACAATGAAAACAAACGTCATCAATATTTTTGGTCTAGAGTTTACACTCACCACACGCACATATGCACGCACTTAGCAGCCCCCCCCCCCCCCCCCCCCCCCCCCCCCCCCCCCCCCCCCCCACACACACACACACACACACACACACTCACATACACATGCACAGAAACGTAATAGATCTGTTCAAAAAGAAAACTGTCGAAAAAGCGAATGTAGACTAGAAGCAAAAATCCCCTGACAGCTTAAATCAACATCATAATAGCATGGCTGGTGGGCTAATGTGTAGGGAGAGAGTTTTGTCATCAGTTTGTCAACATTTCCAGCAGTTGCACTCATTTCAACACTGGCATCAGTCTGTCATAACTTGTCATTCCCGTTTGAGGAATATTGTTTCGTGGACTTTTCGTATGTGTCATATTTGTGATGTCTAAGGAAGAGACTCTTGTCGAAAATTCACCATGTCTCTTTTCAATAGAATATCAAATGAGTGTTTTCAATAGAGTTCAAACGAGCACTGCTTTGCATTGTCTCTTTCTTCTTCTTTTCCTTCTTCTTTGTTTTTCATCTTTTCACTCTCTCTCTTCTCTTCTCTTCTTGTTCTCTCTCTCTCTCTCTCTCTCTCTCTCTCTCTCTCTCTTATTTCAGCTTGTTTCAATAAGGCAGTCAGTTTCAGTCGTCTTTTAAGACTTTTACTTACTACAGTGGCAAACCCTTACATCCATACAGAGAAATGTGAACGGGCAGCATCTATCAATACGTGCCAAGAAGGCCTGTGTTACAAGCAACTCTTTCATTTCACAATGTCGGGCACGGCTGAGCGAGGCGATCGGCACACTTCACGCTACGAACTTCGTCACTGGCACCAGTTTTCCCACGGCGCCTGTCGATCACTTCAGTCCAGTTCAGTGCTTATTTTAACGTCTGTACGTCATCGATGACGAAAGACGAAAATAAAAGGCCACAGAGATCACTGAGAATGTCAGACCTACAGTCTCTGGTCATTTTCCCTCTCCTCTCTCCTTCACATGAATATTTCTGACAATACTTTTAAAAAAAAATCACAACAGTCTGACCAACGGGCAATCAAGCGATGTCCGTAATACATGACATTGTGTCCGATAAAATATGGCCAATAATGCCTGTCGGAAAGGCTCTGTCCGCAAGATCTCAACCGGTTCAGTGTAGGTGTTCTGCCGGGCAAGGCTGTGCACCTCAAGTGATTCTGGTGACCAGTCAAATAAAGATATTTCTTTTAGTGCATTGAAACGACACTGACGACGACGACGACGCAACAACAACAACAAAATAACACAAACAACAACAACGAAACAAAAACAACAACAACGAAAATGACAAAGCATCGTAGATCTTGTATCTCCTCGATCCTTTACTATGTTTAAGATGCTGATATTGAAAATTGAATGGACTTTTAAGTGAACAGAAGCTGAATTGTAAAGTACATCGGTAAAGCGTTTTTGTTTTCTTTTTCTGTGTTTTAAACTTTTTGTTTTTGACCAATATCCTTCTTACTTATGAAAGTGAGTGTGATGTATGTGTGTGTGTGTGTGTGTGTGAGAGAGAGAGAGAGAGAGAGAGAGAGAGAGAGAGAGAGAGAGAGAGAGAGAGAGAGAGAGAGAGAGAGAGAGAGAGAGACGGAGACAGACAGAGAGAGAGAGACACAGAGAGAGAGAGATGCAGAGAGCGAAGAGTCACGCGTGCAGATAGACTCACCTACATCATGTCTCTCTTCTCTGCAGTTAGGAAGACCACAGGCGGAGCCCCAAGTTCAGTTTCATCTTTTATCCGAAGGAATCCCGTTCGCGGTCAATTCGCACTGCTGCTGATGCACATGCGCATCCCCTCGCGCAGGCGCAGTCCCTCGGTTTGGCAGACGACAAATGTATAAATCGGAGAGAGGGAGCCGGTTGTGTTTCACTTGTGTAAGAAAAACTGTGGAAGAAGTTTCTCTGAATGTTCCGGAACTTCATTTTCTTCTTCAGAGGAGATCACAAAATGACTTCGGCCGTGGCTGTGGCATATGTTTTTCTGGCTCTAACGGAAACTGTCATTGGTAGCGGTAGGTTAAGGCTGATTTATTCTTTTGACTGAACTTGCTGCTGTTGTTCTATCGTAAACCTTTTCAGACTTGGCTTTTCATCAGTCGTGCATTTGGAAAACATTAGAGATTAACGTATGAAGCGAATCAATATTTTGACAATAATTACTACAAATAGTTCTAACGAAGACACTCTCGAGATGGTGGAGATGAAGTTGATTCTGAATGTTGCTTGGGACAATTTTTTTTAACATCCTTTGTTTTTAAATTTGCATCTGGTGGTACATCTAGTATGTTGGTTATTCTAATGAACTGAATTGCATTTCTCTCTCTCTCTCTCTCTCTCTCTCTCCTCTCTCTCTCTCTCTCTCTCTCTCTCTCTCTGCGTGTGTGTGCGTGTGCACATGCGTGCGCACGTGCGCGTGTGTGTATATGTGTTTGTAGAGGTGTGTGTGTGTGTGTGTGTGTGTGTGTGTGTGCTCACTCTCATGCGAGCGTGTGTAAGTGTGCATGCGAGCGCCCCCACCCCTCTCTCCATTTTTTCAGTTAGTATGATAATGTATCTGTGGATATTATGTAGTCGCATATTACTCACGAGGGTAATCTTATGCTCACAGCAGTATGACCAGTAATAACTCGGCAATCGTGGAACCGTGAAACTGACCCCTTACTAAAAATATGATTTAAAAAGAGGGTGTGGGGAATTATTTCACCTACCGGCGTTTGTTTTGTTGAGCAAGATTGTTACCTTTGATCAAGAATTAAAAAAAATGACAAGATTACATTTTTTACTGTGGTTTTTGGTGGTAGTCCGGATCTCAGATTAAAAGCGGATTCAGGATGAGTTTGACCTAGTCACAAAAAATAAAATTTTTCTGCGCTCTTCCGAACTGCCTTTCACCCTTTTTCTTTTTGATTAACAGCTTGGATGAGTTTGAGCTAGTCACAGTTTCTGCGCTCTTCCGAATGCCTTTCACCCTTTTTCTTTTTGACAGCTTGGTAAGCTTTAGTTATATTTGCTTATTTGCTTTGGTTTTTTTTTACCCAGCCCCCAAAGAGCATCACCTGTTTTTATGCTTGTGTTTGCGTGCATTAGCTTTGCATATGTGCTGTCTAAGATGAAAAGTGGCCCGAGGTGAACTATAAATCAAAGTCAGGCATAAAAGGCCAAAGTTATTAATAATATTCCATCCCTATATTGGAGTCCTCCCTCCCACTTCCTCTTCTAAGCTACTGTTTTTTTTTTTTTTTCACATGTTTTTGTTTCATTACTATATATTTATTCTCTGTATCTCTGTCTCTATCTGTCTGTCTGTCTCTACCTCTGTCTGCCTGTTTCGGTCTGTCTATCTCCCTCTCTGTCTTCCTGTCTGTCTTCCTCTTTTGTCCTTGTGTCCTTGTCTCTGTGTCTGTGTGTCTGTCTGTCTGTCTGTCTGTTTCTCTCTCTCTCTCTCTCTCTCTCTCTCTCTCTCTCTCTCTCTCTCTCTCCGCCATTTCCTATTTCCTGAATAGCTGTTTGAAAATTATGAGCAGTTGACCGGGATTTAAATAATACGAAGGTCTCACCTGTGCACATCATTTCATTATTTTCTTGCCAATAGTTTTGTGTCAGAGGTTAAATGGAGCAAACAGGGCTTGTGTTAACGCAGCTTGATCGCGCTGCAAATGATTGAGGAACTGTTTTGGTAGAGCTGACACTACAATGTATTTGAACATCAAAATACTCGAACTAAATTATGACGTTGGTGATGAATTTGGATTGCTGTTTGATTGCAGGTGAAATCTTCTGGGACTATGGCGGTCACGTTCTGGGTAACAGACCTGTGACAAAGAAGCACCTGTCTGTCTGTCTGTCTGTCTCTCTGTCTCTGTCTGTCTGTCTGTCTGTCTGTCTCTCTGTCTCTCTCTCTCTCTCTCTCTCT
>JADBJO010003421.1:67402-72402 GCA_016801955.1 Conus betulinus
CATTCAGCAGTAGTATTGTTGAACTGACTGATTCTGGAGTTTTGACTCGAAGTCACAATAAACACGTTATGTTGTCTTGACCGTTTCAGTGTTGCTGAGTTATTCGGGGGGCCGAGTGACCATCAGTGGAGGCAGTCTGCCTGACGACTATGTGCTGGATCAGCTGCACTTCCACTGGGGCAGCTCCAACGACAGGGGCTCAGAGCATCTGCTGGACAACCAGGCCTGGGTCATGGAGGTGAGTCTGCTCCACAGGGGATGCCGGGGGTGGTTCTACAACTACACATGCATGATCCTTAGAAACAATGTTATGATGCCTCTGAATTTCTGCTTGTCACTGCGTTCTTTTCATTTTCTGTTGTTTAGCTTACCTGACTGTTGAAAAATGCTCATATCTTTATTTGTCAAAGCAAAGTAAAGCGATTTGTTCTATATCTACATAGCGGATGGATATACATATATACATACATACATATATATATATAGATCGATACACACACACACACACACACACACACACACACACACACACACACACACACACATGTATATATGTGTGTGTGTTCATCAGTTGGGAGAGAAGAAGACGATTTATATATATATATATATATATATATATATATATATATATAATATGCTGAGCAACTGATATATATATATATATATATATATGCTGAACAATTAAGTAGTGGGGGGAAAAAACAAGTGCAGGTTAACAATTCTTCTATCATTATAGTAATGACTTGGCAAAGATTAAAATTGGAAAAAAAAAAAAAAAAAAAATGAAGACGTAAAAAAGTAAAATGTATATCATAAATATGAAAACCCTTTCACTAGCTGCATGAGGTAACTATCGCAATCCCTCTCGAAGGCACATCTCTATGTATCGCCTGCTCCGAGCCCTTTCGTCCGCTGAATCGGACTCATCAGGGAGACACGGCTGATTGCGTCTGTGCTCTTGGCGTCAGATAGAGACACACCACAGTCCATAATTCTTTGGTGTTCCGACCGCCAAGGGTTCGAAAAAGAATCCAACAGCACCCCCAAAGCAGCCAGCGAAAGGTAGTGGAATTAAACAAAACAAAAGTGTGGAGAGGAAAAAAGTTGTTGAAAACTAAAAACATTACGCGAAAAGTATATATATATATATGGATATGGGTGTGTGTACGTGTGCGTGCGTGCGTGTGTGTGTGCGTGTGTGTGTGTGTGTGGTGTGTGTGTGTGTGTGTGTGTGTGTGTGTGTGTGTGTGAACCCACAAAGATTAAAGGACGAGTAGTACCAAAAGCATAAACTGTGTCTGAACCCACAAAGATTAAAGGACGAGTAGTACCAAAAGCATAAACTAAAAGATATCTACAGTATTAGAGGAGAAACATAAGCAACACGGGTTCTTTTTTGCTATTGAAAGAACGATTGCTGTGAAATAAGATCGCAAGTTACAAGGATAAGAGAACAACAACAAAAAAAGGCGGCAATGTCTTGATAGAAAGACTGTCTCTGTCTGTCTGTCTGTCTGTCTGTCTGTCTCCTCTCTCTCTCTCTCTCTCTCTCTCTCTCTCTCTCTCTCTCTCTCGTCTTCTCCTTCTGTCTCTCTGTCTTTGTTCTGTTTTGAATTTGTTTTATTACCATGAATGGTACCTTGATACCCTCCCAAAGGGCATACCAGTATTGTTTATGAACAGTGCTGGTAAGTGAAGGTGTATACATCACACCGCTGTCACTGACCCTCACTGTCACAGATGCATATTGTTCACCACATGAAGGCCTGGAACAGGACATCCAGTGTGAAAAGCCCCTTTGGACTGGCCGTTCTGTCGTTTTTCTTCCAGGTAAAAAAACAAAAAAAACCGCACCTCCCCTCTTTCTTATTTCTGCCTTTTACCTGCCCCTGTCTTTGGTAGAATAACTTTGCTCTGCAACTATTGTACTTCCCAGCATCAAACATTTAATCACATTGTTACGTTACCTGTTCTTACCGCACGTAGACAACATTGCCAGGGTAGCAAAGGAAAGGCGCGAGCAGCTTTCGTGATGCTGAAGACTACATGGACCTGTAGAAAATAAGCTGGACACAAAATGACAAACGTCAGATCAGTCCTTTTCAGCTGCGAGAGACATTCTGCAAGACTAAACCGATACAACAGAAGATATGTCCTTCCTCTTCTTCGTCTCCTTCCCTAACTGCGTGGGGCCGAAGTTGTTTTGCTGTCGTACTGGGAAACAGCTCACCAGGTTCCTTCAGCCCCTCGGCCACATACCAAGGCCTAGGTGTCTGCCAACATTGCCACGGCCATTCTGCAACGCCCCATCCATCCTCATCTCCCGTCTTCCCTCCGTGGCCGCTCTCTGGAAAACAGTTTCGTCAAGGGCATTGGATCTTGCCACATGGCCATTCTAAAGTCGTCTTCTTCTCCCAACTGATGTCAGCAGATCTGGGAATGATGGCTTTATGCTTTAGTTCACCGAGGATGTGATCACTTTACCTGACGTGAAGCATCCTGCTGTATCCCTCCCCCCCGTAGCCCATATTCTTCCTTCCAAATCCGTTGTGAGTGTTGATGTTAGGCATCCACACAGGAGACGGAATATACCGGTACACACAGGAGTCAGATCGAGTGTTTCATGGAGATGCTAATGTACATGTACATGTATCAACTAACTGAATGGAAGATCTAGTTGCAAAGTGAGGCCACTGCAGGCGGAAATCTAAACAAAATTTTAAATGTAATTAATAGCGAACCGCCAAGAAACCGTAGACAAACGAATCACAAAACAAAACACGACGCGTTTTGGCCTCTTTGGTCTTTTGAGGCAAGATACAAAACACTCAGGACAACGAAAATGAACGAGTCAGCATCGCAAATGCACACACTGATGACGTAAACAGAAATAAAAATGCTGGCTTGCTCATTTTCGTTGTTCTGAGTGTTTTGTATCTTGCCTGAAGAAGACCTAAGAGATCGAAACAAGTCGTGTTTTTGCTTGTGGTTCGTTTGTCTACGTTTTCTTGGCGGTTCGCTATTAATTATATTTAGAATTTGTTTAACTGAATGAAAATCCTATATTTTGAGATGAAATTACTTACACAACTTGCAGCAGGTAACATGAAACAGATCTGCGATATTTATGTGCGTAGAAATTTTAAAGGGTGAATATTTAGATAATTCAAGTCTGGCAGTGAGAAAGTCTAAGCAAATATTAATGAAGAGCTTCTTATTCTAATTGTGTATTAATGTATCTGCTGACTTAAATTGAGACCATTATTTTTTTACGACTTTTCTGATATATTCTCATGACTTTATATGTGTGTATCATTCGCAGTTATGAAAGACTTTATATGTAAAATGTTATAATCTCTCTCTCTCTGTCTCTGTCTCTCTCTCTCTCTCTCTCTCTCTCTCTCTCTCTCTCTCTCTCTCACTGTCTCGCATTCACTGTATGTCTCTGCCTCTGTCTTTCTGTCTGTCTGTCTGTCCGTCTGTGTCTGCCTGTGTCTCTCTCTCTGGTACATCTTTTTTACACCAGATTGGCAGTCACAACCCAGCTTTGGATGTCCTGTTGTCTTCATTCGAAGAAGTTACCAATATAGGTGAGTTCTGTAGTGTGTAGTGGTCAGGTTACGAACGAACAGTACCATACTGAATGGATGTGACAGTAGTAGCATCATGACGGTAACTTTGTCCTCGCTTTCTAATCTTCTCACCCTGTTTGTTTCGGCCCACCCAAACACAGCCATACCCGGAATCGTTCTGTCGCCGTCCCCTCGCCAGCTGTCAACAGGCGATCAGGTCGTCAGCAGGCAGCCCAGTAGAGAAGACCCTGCCCTGGTGTGTTCCGTTCGAGCGTGTTCCGATCCAGCACACACAGGACACCACCTGCCACATCCCCCATCTGCCAACAACAGCACTGACACTAAGGTCGGGGAAATAGTGTGTGAATGAGCGTCTCCCACCGAGGGGAGACGGCCAGGTCCTTCCAATGGACAGCTCCCCATGAACTCTGAGCTCTCGGGCAGGAACTCCTCTGCAAGTATCTGGTTGCGTGGGGACATGGAAACTGAAGATACCATGTGAGAAGAGCATCACGAACCACGGCATTGGCTATGTTGGAAACAAATGTAGGTGACTGCAGAAGAGAGAGAGAGAGAGAGAGAGAGAGAGAGAGAGAGAGAGAGAGAGAGAGAGAGAGAGAGAGAGAGAGAGCACTGTGATCTCTGGTGGAGGTGAAAATGCAGAGTCAGTGACAGGAGAACGGAGATCACGAACACAACATGTACACGAGGCATAGAAATCTCCTTTTGCTTCAGTTGAATCGCACCCCAGAGTCATTTAGAGCAGAACATCTCTCCTCTCTCTCTCTCTCTCTCTCTCTCTCTCTCTCTCTCTCTCTCTCTCTCTCTCTCTCTCTCTCTGCTGTCAAGGTCACCACAGGTGGAGGGTAGGGGGCGGAGAGCCAACCACCCAAACAGAGACAGATTGGTTTTTACGTGAATTCCTTACAGCGATATATTGCTTGATATACTTCCCGTCAGCCAGATGTCCTAACGAACAAGTGGTTTCTGAAAAGAGAGAGAGAGAGAGAGAGAGAGAGAGAGAGAGAGAGAGAGAGAGAGAGAGAATTGTGTTAGATTTAGGTCCCATTACTTTTGACACCCCCGAAAAAGTTGTTGCAGGAAAAGAGAGAGATAACTGTTGTTACCAGCAATTTTTGTGCAGGGACAAACAAGTTGCTCTAAGACACGGAGAAAGAGAAGGCAGAGAGAGGGACTATTTTTTAACTGATTAATTACCTACAGCTTGTGCCGGCTTTTCCTTTAGCGATGTACGATTAGACTTAGACCTCGCACCTGATACTTTTAAGACAAAACAGTTTCAGTTCAAGGGCAAAGTCTGCACAGGTGTCTTAATTCACTACCTGTGACTGACTGTGCTGTGTGTGAACGGGATGCAGATGACTCCACCTCCGTGGACTCCTTCCGTCTGTCTGACCTGTTGCCCTT
>JADBJO010003421.1:74902-89902 GCA_016801955.1 Conus betulinus
GCCAGAATTTCGCACAGAAATTCGCCACAGGATTACATAACATTCTTACCGCACTCACCCCTGGGGGCTTTAAAGTCAACACAAGTGATTATGAATGCACAGGGGCAAGGCAGAATAAACATTATACAAAGATAACACAGTGCCAAGACATTCCGACAAGATGAAGACACAGACAAAGCAAAACACTACACCCACCGAGATATAATTGAAACCCATGTAGGCCTATCACGGCCGAAACGCCTGATTGCTGTTTTCTGACAGTTGGCCATATGTCACAGGCTCTGAAGACAGTCTATCTCAGGCTTGAAGGACGAATGTCTTGTACTTATAAACTGTAATCACTTTAGTACTTTCATTCCAGTCATGTTAGAAACTCATTCATTTTGATAACATTGGGTGGGTGTGGGAAATATTGTCCTGAAAGCAGTTCACGATTTTCCTTTGATAAAGGGTGTAAGCCTAGCGAACTTCATTACCATTGCCATGACTAATGCACGTGAGTCACGAGGGTGTGACTAAGTTATACAACACAACACAACACAACAAAGCGCAATGCAATACATGTTTCTTGTGTCGCCTGCTCTGCAGATGGAAACTTTCCGCTCGCTGAGAGCCGCGTCAGAGGGTGAACAACCCATCAGCGACAACTTTCGACCCATGCAAAATCGGAATTCGCGCCCCGTGACAACAACGACCAGGTCTTCGCCCCAGCGTCGTCGAGGACAAGTAACTGGAAACGATGTGGTCTTCGAGGAGCGCGTGTGTCGTCGAGGACAAATAGAGGGGGAAAGGAAGGGGGAAAGGGAGGGAGGAGTTGGGGGAGGGGGGAGATTGGAAAAACAAACAGGTAAGCAAACAAGACCACAAAAGAGTGTGACGGCTTGTTATTTTTCTGTTCACGTGGTGGGCGTCAGGGCACGTGGAATAGGAAGCGCAGCCGTGTGTTCCTCGTTAAAGCTGTGTCCAGCAGATTGGTCGCTAAGACTTGGACAGCGCGGATCATGGCGCTCAGTGCACTTACATGTGAGGCTCGAAATGCATGCAGGATTAGCACCCGTGCAAGTGACAAGTTTTGATACGAATTGAACCATTGTGATTTAAACCACTGGACGGGTCAGGCCGCAAAATTAAGAGCTGAACGTTGAGATGTTCTGTTTGAGTAATCTTTTTCACTGTCACAAATGGCTGCAATTTTTCAGGCAGAATCGTTTTCGAGGATCAGGAGTCGATAACCTACATGCGGCTAACTTCCCTTCCAAAATAACGACTGTTTTCGTTGACACCGATTCAATGATAACTTCGATCACACAGTATATATTTTGTGCCGTTTGAATAATTTTCTGTCGCTTACGGGTACAAAATATTTTTAGTGTGCAAATCTGACGTTGAAATAAACCTGGAATTTCACATTTACTTCGAGAATCGATGTTAACTTCACGAAAAGAACGAAATACATGAATACAATATACAAGTTCAATCAAGACCTTGAAAGCACCATGAGCATTCCAGAATTTCATCTTCAGAATCCGCCGGCCAGGGGTGTTCAGAATCTCAAACCCTGAAGATGCTGAGGATTTTGAGGATTGCGGTCTCCTTGCTTTTTGCCGTCTGAACCGTGCAAGTCCGGCACACCAGGATAACAGGACTCAGCTGAGCGTCTTAGGAATAAAACTAGGCATGTGTTTTATCCTTCTTTTTTATACATGCGCTGAATGACAGGGCAAGCTATAAACTGCAATGGAAATACCCGAAGCGTGCTGAAATGTGAATGTCAACGGGAATATCCGAACCTTGTGCAGACAGAGAAAGTGTAAATGATACTGCACTGGTAAAAAAAAAAAAAAAAAAAAGGTAAAATGTAAGACGGTATAGGAAATGGAGCTGGAGAGGGCGGGGAAGGAGAAGGAAGGAGTAGCGGGGTGATACATGCTGTGGACTGCACCCTTTCCCATTGTTGTGTGGAATGAAGACCTTTAGGAAGTGTGGTACGCAGCAGACGACTGGGTTTCACTCTCTTCTTCAGTTTGCTTCCCGTTAGCAACGGTGCGCGTTAACAACACCACGCACATGCAACACTGAACAGCGCCTGACTCCACAATGTCAGCTGAGTTGAAGTTAGGGACAAAAAAAAAATCAGTTCTGACGAGTGTGCACGTGTGTGATGGACAAGACGACCGTATATGACGATGATTGAGAATCGTTTACGTGTATCGGCAGGATGGAATACACGTGTTTGCATATCAGTTGTCTAGGTCAGTATGAAAGCATTATTTGCCTTCATTGTTTTACATCTGACCGATGCAAAAGTTTCTTTCAGTGATGATCTCGCAATGGTAATCACTGGTATTTGTGTCTTCAAGGCAGTACGGGCGTAAAGCAAGGCGAAAGATCGGCTAAGCAGTTGATTTCCCAGTGTGTCATTTGTCTTGACTGGCGACGTTTGCTGGCGGTGGTATCTGCGATATTGTCCCAACACTGAGCCAACGCTGTAGATCAGTCCTTCGTCTGCATGCAGGCTTCTTCGTAAAGCAAACTGTGGCAATTGCCGCTCGGTTTCTGTTTCATGAGGGCACCAGCCACAATGAGGAATATGTACTAAAATAATATAATTATAATACGTGCAAACGTTTTGAGGTACTGCAGAATGAAATGAGTTCAGCTGGCGTTGAGCATCCCCAAATGATCAATCGGGTTTTTTGCGTGTTTTTTTTTTGTTGTTGTTGTTGTTGTTGTTGTTGTTTTTTTTTTCACAAAATAGACGGGCTCGTAGTCAAACGGTTATAGCGTTTTCCTGTGAGCTGACGGTCGTGAGATCGAACCACACGCGGGATCGAATTTTGGCGGCTTGAAAATGTTCTCTGTCAACCTGGCAGTGAATGGGTACCTGATTCAGTTCAGGGAAAGTGAAGGGCGGCGGCAGGAGAGTGATGAGCTTCGCCTCCCATCGTATCGTGCTCTGAACAGCTTACTCCCCTCAGCGGCCCATAGGCTTTAGATACTATTTCAAAAAACCTTAACCAGTAAGATCGCTCACAGTTTAGGAATCCGAGAACTACCTCATACCTGATATTAGATTTCAAGCCCAGAACTCACCTCTGACACTGTGTTTGTGCCAGCAAGGCATCCTCGGACGGTCCATTTCCTTTCATGTTGATCTGCCGCTTGGAACCCACGTAGCAAGTGTCTTGGCGGGCATGGGACGGAAGTGAAGGGTGAATCAGTTCTTATACACGAAATTCAAATTTCAGTTGTCCGTCTTTATACACTCTTTTCATTATCAAGAACCTCGGTGTCTTAATTTTTGTTGCGCTGCCTGATCGTACGAAGATCGCAATCGTGACGAGCAATACATAAATACTGGCAAGAATGCAAGAATGTTATCATTTGGATCGGAAGCCCAGCTGAGTCATGGGAAAGAGAAAGGAGAGATCGGGGAAGATAATATGCAGTTTTGTTTTATATACGAGTATGTCCCTTGCGTTACAGGCTTCAAACCAAGCTTTGTTTCTATCTTTGTTCTTTATTTTCACTTTCACTTGCTTTTCTTTCATTACAAACATAAAAGCGCGGCGTGTTGTGTGTGGTGTCTATTACTGAAAAGTTGTCCTTCACTGCACTTCACATCATGTCAATGTCGTCCTTGACAAAATGATCGGGGATGAGACCGCACGAATCGCTGGTGTCGCCATGTTGCTTCGCTGACATTCAGCAAAGAGTTCCTGAGCCAACGCAAAGCACTTGGAGCCAATGGCTGAAAGCAGCTATCACTACGGAACACACGGCCACAAGTCCTGTTCAGCCCATAGCGGAGTGGGAGTTCCTGAACTTCCAATCGTGAAATCTGGGAACGCGTTCCCAGATATCACGGTAAATCTGGGAACGCGCGTGCGAAAAAATAAAATGACAAGAAGGCCAAAGATCTCAACTGCACCTAAATAAATTGTTTCCTACCTTATCTCAAAAAAATCCATTCTTTTTCGTCTTCTTTCTGCCCTTCTGAGCTCTGAAAGACCACGTTCCGAGATATCACGGGCCTTCCCAGATATCACAGTACATTTTGGGAACGCGTCCCAAAAAAACTCTGTGATATCTGGGAAGCCTTCCCAGGTATCACGTTCCCAGATTTCACCAGAAGTTTCACCCAAAAGGAAAATGGAAAAGAGACGGACTGACATACAATGAAACAAACGTCACACGTTCACCAGGGGATGACTTTTTTTTAGTTGAAAACTTAAACGTTTCACTGAAAGAACAAGAGGTGACGGGGTAGGGTGAATTCATAAAAAAAAAAATTTGAACAAACCAGATGGAACAAAACAGACTGTAAGATAAAAAAAAAAGTCAATACTCTCCCTCCTCTCTGTCTCTCTCTGTCTCTCTCTCTGTCTGTCTGTCTCTCTCTCTCTCTCTCTCTCTCTCTCTCTCCTCTCTCTGTTCCTCTCTGTTTATATTACATGAACTACGACAAACCTCATGTGTACTGGTGCATATTTCCTTTGCGAAACAGCTTGATTTTGAAAAAAAAAATCACATCAAGAATGGTTACCGTTGATTTTACAGATGCGTTGCAAACGCGTTATGACAGATAAGTATATTATGTCTGCTGTTGATTTTAGTGATGCGTTGTTGGTGTGTAATTTGTAATGTTTTTGTTGTATGTAGCATGCCAGTAGTAAAAATGAGACCTCTCTCTCTCTCTCTCTCTCTCTCTCTCTCTCTCTCTCTCTCTCTCTCTCTCTCTCTCATATTCTTTTGATTTCCCGCATAGTTCCCTTATGTATGGTAGATAATTTCATGATTGAAATAAAGGCTTTGCAAATGCTTGATCAGTTTCGTTTGCTTTGTAATGTTTTTGCTTTCGTGTTTGTTTGTGTTTTTTTTTCAATTCGTCGTCTTTGCGTTTACGATAACGGAGAACTGCAATCAAGCTACACATCTTGTTAAAACACATTTAGATGTATGTCTATTTGTTGAAAGTTTTTTTTGCAGATTTGGACTGCTAGTCACGCACAGTTCCATTCAAGAGCAAGGGTCAGATTAAAACAGCATCTATTTGTTTGTCTGTTACACTCAGAAATCTCTCTGTCTGTCTGTCAGTATTCTGTCTGTGTCTGTCTCTCTCTCTCTCTCTCTCTCTCCTCTCTCCTCTCTCTCTCTCTCTCTCTCTGTGTGTGTGTGTGTGTGTGTGTGTGTGTGTGTGTGTGTGTGTGTGTGTGTGTCCACTCGCCTCTCTCACTGTCTGGCCCCCCCAATCTGTCTCTCCCCGCCCCCATCTCTCTCTCTCTCTGTACGCAAAAACTTACTTTCTCTAGCAATATGATGATGGTAATATGACAATAATAATAATGATGATCAAGATGATTATGCAATGATGACAATAATGATGATAATGCATTATCATTGTTGTGTTTTAAACTATTGAATATTTTCTTTCGTTGCCGTGGGGTTTTCTTTCTGTCTCGCCACTTTCAGTACTTAACTGTGTGATCACTTTTTCATTGAAAGGGTTCCTTGCGCTGTTGGTACTTCGTGATAAAAAATGTGTGTCTACACCCTCCCCCCTTTCCCTCCTTCTCCCAAGCCTGTCATAATGATATCATACATGGATGAATAGCATACAAGAAAGCTACAGAAAGTTTTATCATGAACTGAAAAAAAATGTATATTGTGTTCAAGGCTACAGAAAGCTAATCATGAACTAGAACAATGTATATATGATGTTCAGGCTGCAAATGATGAACTAGCTGTAAATAATGAGTTGCATTGTAGTGTTTGAATGTAATGTCCATTTTGACTTGGATAATGATGATACAGCAGTTAAGGAATAAATGATAGATGGTGTGAATAAGACCAATCGTCCGTGTCTTCTTTGGATTTCCTCAAGGGTTGCTGCTGAACACTGTTTTTATTTTGCATCTTACTTCCTGGACACCATGAAATGTCTGCAGACAAAACAAAGGCTGAAACATTCCGACTGTTCTTCACACTGGAGTCACCTCGATCTGTCTTTCAAGGAACGTGCGGAGTTAAATCATGGATGTTAAACAGTCTCCTGAAAACGAACGGTAAGAGGGAAATCCTGCAATTTCTTTCTCTCGCCTGCCGCCGACTTCTTTGCTCCATTTGGGAATACTACCATTTCTTTGCGTGGTGACGGATTTGGTCAAGGGTCAGTCTTCGATAAGGATCTTCCAACGAACCGAAGCATAAATATGTGCTAGGATGTATTAATGAAGACGGATTCGCGTCCATTCGCCATCACATGACAACAGATGTAACCAAGATATTGATTAACATTTTTTTTTTTTAATCACTTCGTCAAGACGGCATTATTGTTGTACACTTCTCGCTGGCTGTGCACAAATACTTCTCAGACCTCAACATCTCTAACAAGTTCATATTTCCTCCCCCAATAAAGTGTAAGATACAACACTGTCTGCCCTTGCTTTCATATTGTTTTCTGGAACTGCACTCGGCATCTCTGACACTGTGGACATTAGGGTCAGTCAGTGTCTCTGGACGCCTTAGAATTGTGCGGGGCGAAACCTTGTGGACGAGCATTCAATTCGGCTGTGCCGTGTACGAACGCGAAACCCTCAGCCATTCTAGGTCCGTCGAGTCCATCTCGATCACCCTCTAACTCTTTCAACCCAAAATGTAG
The DNA here is from genome assembly GCA_016801955.1 of Conus betulinus. NCBI lineage: Eukaryota > Metazoa > Mollusca > Gastropoda > Neogastropoda > Conidae > Conus > Conus betulinus. The sequence goes on from JADBJO010003421.1 coordinate 81,564, forward strand.
CAATATGCTACAACAAGTCTAAAAGAGATAGAAAAAAAGAAGCGATGATTAATTTCAATAGCATAGAAAAAGAGAAGCGATGATTAATTTCAATAGCATAGAAAAAGAGAAGCGATGATTAATTTCAATAGCATTTCAGTCAATACTGAAGTAAGGTTAACAGATTTTGGAAACGGTCAGAAGAAAAGAATATAAACTATAATCCTTATTTTCCTTTTCAACGCTGAAAGTAGCGAGAGAGCCTAGCTGTAAAAAGAAGTGGCCGAGTTCTGAGGAGAGTGACGGTAAACATAGCTGGCCACCGGACGTACTGATCGTAGCGTCACGTGCAGCATTAGGGCTATAGCGAGACTTGAACTATACAGGTCAAGTTTGTCATGTACTACATGCACCACAATCTCCACTTTCTGCTTCCCGCCCCTCTCCCCCCCCCCCCCACCCCCCAATCCCCACCCCCAATCTGTCTTTTGTGTTACGGGGACGAGAGAGAGAGAGAGAGAGTGTGTGTGTGTGTGTGTGTGGGTGGGTGGGGGTGCGTGCGTGTGTGTGTGTGTGTGTGTGCGTGCGTGCGTGCGTGCGTGCGTGTGTGTGTGTGTGTGTGTGTGTGTGTGTGTGGGGGGGGGGGGGGGGGTATGGGTGTGTGTGTGTGTGTGTGTGTTTGTGTGGGTGGGTGTGTGGGTGGGTGGGTGTGTGTGAAGCAAAGTGGCTGAGCAGTACAGGCAGCAGCGTGCATATCAGTGACTAGATTCGGAGGAGGAAATGGAAAGGAGGGAGGGGTGGGGAGGAGAAGCCAAGGGTGGGTCTTGGCCAAAGTCAACGGCCAAAGTTCTGAGGATGAACAGTGTGTGTGCTTGTTGGGGGGAGAGGGGAGGGCCTATGTGACACGATGTTAAATTCACTGCGGCAGCCAACCCTAGTGACATACAACTTTTGTCCGTTTGTTGAATTCAGCGTCAAAACCCCCCCCCCCCCCCCCCCCCCCCCCCCCTCTCCCCCGTGCACAACTGCATTGCATCATGGGACACCGCATACTAGTGCATATTTCAACATCAGAACAGTCTGCGTTGCGTTTCAACAAGTAGACTAACGCGTGTGTTCGCGTGCCTCTCTCTCTCTCTCTCTCTCTCTCTCTCTCTCTCTCTCTCTCTCTCTCTCTCTCTCTCTCCAGAAAAAGGTCTTTCTCTCCATGGTCCATGATTGTGGCAGAACAGCAACACAGCACTGGAGTTGTCGAACTGTTAGACTCATTGCGTAGTGGTCAGTCGATCGCACTCAGACGAACAGTTTATCGATTTATCGGTGAAATCAGCTAGTAAAATTGATCGGCAGCCTGACATTTTTGCGCATGTTACGTGGGTGTAAACATTAGAGTAGGCTGCTGAACTGGACAGCATGTGTGTAGGAGGGACACAGTCTAGACAGCAGGGCCCAACAGGCCAGATTGAACGAAGGTCGGCGACTGTTCTGTGTCCATGCTATAATGAGCTTTCAGGGTTTGAAATACTCGAAACTATTATTAATGATATAATTATCATTATGGTGATAAGTGGCCGTGCTATCTTATTATTTCTGTGAACATTATCACTACTGCTACTACTACTACTGCTACTACTACAAACTTTTATTATTATTATCATTATTATTATTATTATATTTTTATTGTTGTTATCATCATTATTATCATCATCATCATCGTTAATCTTGGTATCATTACTATTACAATTATCATTATAAAGGCTAGAGTCTCTCCTGACACTGTCCAGCCAACTGTCTCTAAAAATGACTGTATTAATGCGCTGTGTCAAATGAGTTCCCTGACGCTGGTGACAGCAGACAGAACTAGGACGTTCAATGCCAGAAGCCCCAAAAGCCAACGCACATCAACAAAATGCCGGTCTGGTGCCGCCTCTACGGTGGGTTTGGCCAAACATCCAACGCTGTACTTTCCCTTCTTTCTCTAAAAGTGGCGCTGTCACTTTGTTTGTTGAGTCCGGAACAATACATATAGAATAACATTTACAAAATGTGAACATCCTATTACAGCCTCTCGCGATCTGCAGGGCTATAAACGGCAAGCAATGGAAAAGGTTGGATTTACTGTTGTCAAGTGGACAGCTTTTAAAAGAGCAAGCGTCTAAATATAGCACAGATAACAAGCAGTGGGAAAATCCGAAAAAATCTTGTCTCTTGCGTCGGAACGTGGGCGAGCTTGGATGCTCCAATCAACATTGATTAGTGTATATTTACAGCCAGGGGTGTACGTGTGCGTGCGTACGTGCATATATATGTGTGTGTGTGTGTGTGTGTATATATATGTGTGTGTGTGTGTGTGTGCGCGCGCGCGCACGCGCGTGTGTGTGTGTGTGTGTGTGCGAGTGTGTGTGTGTGTGTACACACGCGTGCGCGCGTGTGTGTGTGTGTGTGTGTGTGTGTGTGTGTGTAAAGAAGAGTGGTGTTTGTGACAAGTGCTTTGCGCGCGCGAGTGTATGTGTTTGTGTGTGGTGGTGATATGTGTGTGTGTGTGTGCGTGTGCGTGGTGTAGTTTGTCTACTTTAACTGAAAACAGAGAAGGAGAAATAATCAAAGGAACACGAGAATCGGACACAAAGAATGATGCGTAAGAAAGGTGCAATGCAAATGTCATTGTACACAATCATGCAAATAGACAACTAACAACATCCATGACACCAGTATTCACTTTTCACTCTTTATTGTCCTGACACAAAGAAAGTCAGCAGAAATAAAAATCAGGAAAAAAATAACCAAGAACTTAAAAAATTAACGAATCGATCAAGGATATGCCTATAAACTGAAAAGTAGCCTATTATCTTGTAAACACAAATCTCCTAATTCGAGTCAAAATTTGTGAAAAAGGAATATGCAGCTGCCAACTCCTTATTATTAACTTACGGTTTTTGTTACCAGTCTAATGGTTTCTTAAACAGACCATGGAAGCCACTTCGTTTATGTCGCGGTTCACAATCGCTCACATCCGGGCTTTTTGAAATGACACGCCCGTCCCAATGTGTTGGTCTATTGTACCCTTCGGAGGGGGTGGGGCTGATGCTTCGTTCTCAACGGTAAGTCACCTCTGGACATTTAAAAAAATTGGCCATATCATCATCATCATCATCATCATCATCATCATCATCATCATCATCATCAACAACAACATCATCAACATCATTAATCAATCGTTGCGCAAAACATCCAGAATCTCTCTCAGAAAAATATGCTAATGTCACCATTTGTCATTTTCGGATTTCACTGTTTTCCTTCAGAGTTCTTCCTTTTGCATGGTTTCCAGTTCTGTATCCTACTTCTAAACCAGTCAGGCAGCGGGGCCACAAACACACATAGCTATGTACCGCATAATTTTCTTTGGCGGAGACAGAATATTGAAGAATCTATCTGGTATCAACAGCATAGCCCGTGGAGACGTGGGTCTTGTCTCATGAGACAGTCATGTTCAAATACACCACCTTGTTTAACAGTCTTTCTCAAGGCAGTGAGGAACAGGAGATAATGCTGTTGTTGAGAGGAGACGGACAGAGAGAGACAGAGACACAGAGAGAGAGAGAGAGAGAGATTCATTCATTGACTCATTGATATTTTCATGCTACAGCCATCATGACATGGGGGCGTATTCACTCATGAAAAAGATCTAAGACATGTATCGCTTAGCGACTAACTTTAACACAAATATAAACATTGTATATATGGAGAGAGACAGAGACAGAGATTCAAACCTGCGCTAGTATTGCGAAAGAGAAACAAAATAAAACAAATACCAGTGATTCAAAATTAAAAAAAAAGAAAATATATAAAAGTACAACGCTAAAAATGACAAAGAATAAAACACTTCAAAAAAATAAAAGAAAACAAAATCCACATTACCCACCCTTCCTCCCGCCCCCTTACCCCCTCCATTCGCCTGACAAAAACGGTACATACGATTATACGGGCAATACGCTGGCTCACGTACACACACTGTACCTGATATTCTTTTTCACATATTGACATTTGGATTGGTATAACGAGTAGGCCTACAATCATTTAAAACAGCGAAGTATTTCAAAATGTTAGTATTTTCAAACAGCAACAATCACTTCGGAAAATAGTAACTGTAAGATGGTGATAACACAGCAATGACATACATGTAGACAGGTATTTCTAATATGAATTATGCTGATATCTTCCGAACTAGTGAGAGTGAAAAATGCGTAAACAACATTCTTCCGTGAGATTCTGAGCTTCGATGGTATGTAAGCACAGGCGGAAGTGAATTCCAGAGAAGAGAACCGGAATGACAGAGACTTGTTTTTAAGCATGTCAATTCTGGGTAAATCAACCTGAAGTTTTGTACAATTTCTAGAATTCAAGTGAACTTTGGATAAATGGTTTGCGGGGGCTAATCCATAGACAATTTCTTTTTGCATGAACATTCTTTATTTATAGCAAACACATACCCTTTCGTGGAAGAAGAGCTCCAACTTGAATATAATCCGTTTCTGTAATGCTTGAGGATTTCAGGGGAACGCTTATTGGGCAGTTTATAGGTACTGATGAGTTTCATGAAATTTGCACGGGCCTAGCTGAAGTGTCTCGAACAGAAATCGATTGAAGAAAGTATGTATGCATTCAGGAATAATTTTCTGCCATGAAAGTTCAGAAAGTGTTTAATCCTGCATAACTGATAGATTTGTCTGGATACTGTTTTCCGCAATGTTTTGGAAGAGAGAGGGGGAAGGAGGATTGGGAGAGGAGATGGGGAGTTAAGCAAAATTAATTGATTTTTTTTTTTAGAAGTCTTTCACAGAAAAAAAAAGTTTTTGTGTGTTTCATTTTTTTTTTATGTTTTGGTCTTCATCTTTGTCTTTATATATCCTTCAGCGCACTTCGTTTGCTTTCATTCTGACAGCTTCTCTCAGCCACACACTGTAGCTAACTACTCCCCACTCTCGTTCATCACCCAGCCCGATCCAAACCCAAGGCTGCATGCAGTGGAATCCCAAAAGCAGCAGCAGCGGCAGCAGCAGCAGCGGCAGCCCCAGCATCAAGCGATCCTCTCGGACTTCCGCCGGAAACTGACGTGGCCACAGGGTTGACGCAGGCGCAGGAAGAGGCCATGGGAACCATCCGCTCTTCATAGAGTTGCATCCCTTGCAGGCAGCCTCTGGGTCGCAGGACAACGACCTCGCTGAACACGGTAACACAACCCAAGGCGTTGTGGCCACGGCACTTGGTGGAGAGACACTGCGCCCACAAGACGGAGGGAGGGTAGTATCCCCTGGGGAGGGTGCGGACGGTGAGTTGGAAGGGGCTGAGGGAGCTGTTGAGTTCTGGCTGGTGGATCAGCGAGTGATGGGAACTGTGGCCAGGTTGGCTGGAAATGGAGCGGTCTGAGAGGAGGGAAGTGGAAGTGGCAAAGATGTTATGGTCAGGCTCATAGTTGTAGGCAATCCCTCCGAAAGCTGGTCGGACAAACTGGCTTGGAGAGAGCTGGGGGCGAGAAAAAATGAATAAAAATAAACAGAACAAGAACGCACAGGAAATATGAGGACGATGGGAAAATGATGCTAATTATAACAGTGGCGATTCTGATGATAAACGTCAGAGGTGAGAGGAAGAAAAAAAAACAAGAAAACAGCCAGGAACAGTCATTACAAAGTGAAAACGTGCCTTGTTTTGTCGTCTCCTCTTTCGGAAACGTTGGAATCTCAGAGAGGTTAAAAAGAAGTCGGAAATTGAAAAACTGAAATTGTTCTCAGTTTTGACATCTGAAATATTGACCTTGTTTTAGAAATGACACAGAAAGAATTGCACAAAATATATGGAATGAAACCTGAAGAACTAGTCAGCAAAACCTGAATGGGATAGCAGTACGGATGACAAATCCTCAAAATTCTATACTTAGAGAACAAAGAAACAGATTCTTTTCTCTGTAGTTGTTTTTGACACTGTCATCATTCACTCTTCGCACTGTTCTTTCCTTATGCTCTCTCTCTCTCTCTCTCTCTCTCTCTCTCTCTCTGTCTGTGTGTGTGTGTGTGTGTGTGTGTGTGTGTGTGTGTGTGTGTGTGTGTGTGTGTGTGTGTGTGTGTGTGTGTGATATCAACACAGGTGCATACTAAAACAGGAATGGTGATTCGTAGCTACTCCAACACGATCTGTATTTAGTAATATAGTTATATTTCAACATCAAATAGTGTGATCTTCATACACTGCAATCAGTACTTGTCACTATGTTTGCTTGTGATATGATCTGACATATCTTTCTTAATGTACAAAACAATAACTGTGATCGATCACAATTTACGGGGAAAAAATGTCAGTTTTATCATATTGAAATATATTGCTGAAAATGTAAACCATAGATTTTTGGCCTTGACCATGGATGACATCTTCAGATAAGGAATGATTCGAAAGATCTCATTAATACAGTTCATTCTCCTAAATGTGGTTTTTACTAGATGTCGTCATTCTCCAGAATATAGGAGAAGAAGAAGATCATGATGATGATGATGATGATGATGATGAAGATGATGATCATGACGACGACGACGACGACGAAGAAGATGAGAAATGATGATGACGACGAAGAAGAAGAAGATGATGATGATCATGATGATAATGATGATGATGAAGAAGAAAAAGAAGAAAAAGATGATGATGATGAATAAGAAGCGAACTACTCACGCTGGCTTTGAGGATGCCCATCACAGTGGTCAGGTTGCTGGAGCTGGGATGGCACAGGACCTGATGGGACCCCAGTGTCTGTGGTGAGGGATGCTGTCGCTGCTGTTCCTGGTGGTGTTGCTGATGTTGCTGTGGAAGGGCTGACGACGACGACCCATCTGTCTGAGAGCCCCCTGCTGGGCAGGACGATGACAACAACGTAACAGAGATGACGAGGAGAGAAAGAAGATGACAAACGCTGGTAGCTATGTATATCATCATTACTGACATGATGTAGAAAAGTATTATATGCGAAATGTTAGGGTGTTTTGTAGTGTTGGTCCTCTGTAACTGGTCTCTCTTGAATGTGTTTGTATAGTCGTTTGTTCAGGCAAGAAAAATAAAGAGTTCAAGCAGGCTGCTGAAAATGTTGTTTTGGGTCACAAGATGAAGTGGACTCCTTATTATATATATATCCCAGACTGTACACAGCAAGCCACATGGCCCTCCTCAGTGTATTTATAGACAGCCACAGAAAAAGGGAAGTAAGCGTGCATTACGTGGTGGCCCAGTCAGCCTGGTCCCCTTAAGGAATCGCCAGCGGTGGACGCCCGGGAAGTTGTGCATGATGACGCACTGTGTGGAACTTTTCCCATGGGGAATATGTGGGATGGAGGAAGGCAGACGGGTGTCGGTGGATACTTCTTATGACACAACAATACTGTTTGACAATGTGTGTGTAGGTGCATGCATGCTTGATTTGGCTGCTTCTGAACAATGCTCTGAAGAAAGTGAGTAGGCTTGCTACAATTCGATGGGTGTATTTTTCCTACTCCCCACACAAGTGACCACAGAAGTGATGTTGGGAATAAATGCGATTTTTCTTTCTGTCATCATCGTTCTCTTTGTTTGTAGTTCCGAGGATGAAGGGGCTGATGTTATTTCATGACACGGCTGTAGCTTTCCATAGATGTTTTTCCATCAGTGATCTATACAGTGACAAACAGCTGGACCTACGGTCGGTTAATGCCGACTGGAGTGTATGTATGGCTGAATGATATATCTTGTTTTGCGTTTTTACCGTTGATGTTGAACTTCGGAATTCCTCTGCCTGGGTTTGGAAATGTCACCCAGTAAGGACGATTTTTTAAACTCTCTATTATGAAATATATAGCTGGTTGTCTTTTATAGCACATATGTTTTTGCGCAGAAAAGGACTTTACCAAGCCGCTGGACAGCAATTTTTGTGCATGTTCACAGATCTGAGTATAGCAGCAGTTCTTGGGCAGTTACCGACTCCAGTTTATCAAGAGGATCCCTGCTGGAGGATACTCTGCACTGCCACACAGGTCAAATGGACTAATTAATGTTTGTGTTAATTTCAGTATAGGAAGGATTTTTTTTTTTTCAAGTTGCCTGATTTCGTCAGTTACGTGCGTGCGAATATTTCAGTAGTTGTCTCGCGCGCGCGCTCGCGTGCGCACACACACACACACACACACACACACACACACACACACACACACACACACACACACACACACACACACACACACACACACACACACACACACACATGTACATACATACACACACACACACTGTCCTACCCACATATGCTCTCTCTCTTTCGCTCTCTCTCTCTCTCTCTCTCTCTCTCT
>JADBJO010003421.1:94902-107402 GCA_016801955.1 Conus betulinus
TGAATTCCTAATTTTTTTTGTTTGTTAATGTAATGTCCTCTCTGTCTCTGTCTCTCTCTGTCTATGTCTGTCTGTCTGTCTGTCTGTCTGTCTGTCTGTCTGTCTGTCGTCTGTCTCTCTCTCTCTCTCTCTCTCTCTCTCCTCTCTTCTCTCTCTCTCTCTCTCTCTCTCTCTCTCTCTCTCTCGTTGTTGTTAATTTACTGACGTTTCTCTTCTTGCTTCCCTTCCGGTGATGTGCAGAACTGATACCGATGAAAATCTATTGTTGTTGTTCATCTCCTTCTTTTATACATACCATCATTATCACTATTACTTTCAATGTTTAGATCATAATCATGGTAATTAATTGTCAACCCCCCCCCCCCTCCCCTCATTTCCATCCCCTTCTGTTCCTCACTCAGTCAACGTGCATGAATCAACCATTAATACTATAATTAGCGAACTGTTTTGATTAATATGCTATACCCGTATTGTTGGAATCAATTAAATCAACAAAGTGAAACGTCAGATAGAGGATTGTTGAAAATCGTGAAGGTGTTAAAACGGCTGAGAACTAAAATGATGACAGAACCTTTTCCCGATTCGGTCATTTTTGTTGGCTACACAGATACTGGTTTCTTTGCTGTACCATGGAGAGACGACAGCAAAATAAGAAAATGTTCGTTAGAATTTGGCATCCCATGTTTCACTTTCACAATCTTTTCATTAGACAAATGATTGTCCATACATGCGTAAAAAATGACAGAATGCAAGAGAGTGTAACATATCAGGAGCAGGGAAATGCACAAAGCCAAATAGAAAGGTAAGAGTTCACAGAATTGACAACAGTTCAGTAAGTCTGATTGGGGAAAACAAACGCGCAAACAAAAGCAAACATACAAAAAACAGTGTATTATCCCTTACCTCATTAAAAAAAAAAACATGCAGAGAAAAAGTGAAGACGGAAGGAATGGCAGGGTCAGTGGCAGGGGATCGTGTTTAGTGTCATTCTAACTGAAACTGCTGATGATTTTGGTCTGCAGATGACCTTCATGTGCAGAAGAAAGCTATCGTACAGTTGTGTCTTTTGTCATCATTTTGTGGCCATCTCTCTCTTCAACACTTTTAGCGCTGCTTCTTTCTTCCATACTCGCTAGAATGTAGGGCTGTTTGCGAAAAGTGCTGTTTGTATTTACGAGAAGAACTACACTACTCTGCAGAAAATCTATGACTGACATTTACAACACACGATAACCTGTTCCCAGTAATGCGTGAGATCATAGGAAGAGAATTGTGGAGTGGTTGTGATCAGCAACCCCTCACCCCGCTCCTTCCGTCTAATGTCAGACCATTTCTGAGTTTTGGATGGAATTCATCATACACACAATGTGTGCCACTCGTTTACGACCAACTAAAGGATCTCCATCGTTCTGCTTCCAGGCAATGTTGTTTGAACGGAGGTTGGCCATCAGTGGACCTGAGCACATCTCCACAGAGCGAAACAGCGCTGGATTGCTGGTGCCGACATGAAGACTACTTTGTTCATTAAATAAGAATATAGGTTTCTGGATTCTGGATTCGACATTAGAAACGTAGTTATAGACTCAGAATCAAAAACTTATTTGGAGAATATTTCGACAGGGTCGCCCTGTCTTCTTCAGCTCACTGTTGCTGTTGTGGCAGCGAGGCCTGGTGGGGACGACTGTTTGTGGGGGGTGAACGGTTGTCAGGATCTGACTGTAGATGGGGGGAAGTTCAAAGCCTTGATCTCTGTTTAAGCTGGGGCGTCTGGTCTTAATTTCGATGGCTTCTTTAACTTTTCTCTTTGTTCGCTACCCTTCTTCTACAGATACGGACAGTGTGAAAGTGGGGATCCCTTACATTAAAGGAGTCTCAGAGCGTCTAGCCAGGACCTTCCAACAACATGGATGCAAAGTGTTCCACAAACCCACCAACTCCTTACGCCAGCAACTGACCCATGTCAAAGGCAAAACGGACCCCCTCAAGCAGTGTGGTGTAGTGTACCAGGTAGGGTGTCAAGACTGTGCCAATACCTACATTGGCGAGACAGCAAGACCACTCACCACCCGTCTATAGGAACGCCCAAAACCGATCTACTTCTGCCATACATGAACATCTACAAGCCACAGGCCACAGTTTCAGCCCCCAAGAAACCAAGATCTTATCCACAGAGCCCTTCCTTACAAAAAGACAGATTCTGAGTCTATAACTACGTTTCTAATACTTTGTTCATTAGTTTTCTATCGTAAAGATTCTTTAGAAGTTATAGATCATATCCCTCTGACTGTTCCGTTTCAATTTGTACTTTTTGTTGTTAAGATTTAGAGAGAGAGAGAGAGAGAGAGAGAGAGAGAGAGAGAGAGAGAGAGACAGACAGACAGACAGACAGACAGAGAGTGAGGGAGAAATACACAAACGCATGGATGTAAGTACACTTCAAGTGTCCAAGTCGGCGTGGTTCAAGAACAGTTGACCAAGCAATGGACGTCTGGGAAATTGTGCATGATGACGTCAGACAGTGAAACATTTCCCTGGGGAATAGGTTGAAGGAAGGAGTAATTGGTAAACACTGTTTTGATGACGTAACAGAACAGAGATGTGTGTGTGTGTGTGTGTGTGTGTGTGTGTGTGTGTGTGTGTGTGTGTGTGTGTGTGTGTGTGTGCGTGTGTGCTTTAATTTAGCGTGATTCTCAGTAACTGTCCGACGTAATGTGATATTACGAAGGAGTGTTGTTGTTGTTTTTTTTTCTCCCCTCTCCAGGTCGTGGGTTTCGAATCCAATCAGAGTCATGTGGGTTTTTCTGCCCGACCGGCTCCTACCCAGAGTTGAGTTTGCTGCGGACTCAGTTGGGAAGACTGGGACCACACAGTCGAGTTTCATCCACTTAATGGATGCGTTTCTGAGAGTGTTGCTCAAATTTCCTGACCAACACTGCAGGTGCCTGTATCTCTCGGGGCTGGTTGACGCCGGGATATATTATGAAAGGAAGCGTAGAGTACAGCCCTGTCATGTAGTCTCAGACCGAAATGGAAATCCGTAGCATCATCTTAATCATCCTCATTCTCATCGATCAGCAAAAAAAAAAAAAGTCTCAGCTTCTGTGGCCCTTCATGCCCTGCTCTCATGGTGACCTAATTTCGATGTCCTCTCCACGTCTGTGGCCTTGGTTTGGTTCCGTCGGGGTCACCGGTATCGGCGAGTCCATGGGGGCTGTCGTTGGACGGACGTGGTGGCGCCCTCGGAGGGAGAGCTCACTCACGCCGGCTCCGCGACTAAGCAATTATTTGTCGTCAGTAGGGGGCTTAGTAGGTGGGTGTCCTGCGTATGTTAGATCAGAACAGGCGCCACTGAACACCACCGAAGTGACTCGGCAGCAGTGCAGTGTCTCCTCCGGTGGGTTGCCTCTTGACGACTTGACATTGACTGCTCCCTGTGGATTGCCGGTGCCGGGGCTGCGGCGGGTCCGACCGGGCTGTGGCTGTGGACGGGGGGTGTCGGAATGAGCGGCGGGGGTGCACTGCCTCTGAGGTGGCGCAGAGGCTGGGACAGCCAAAAAAAAAAAAAAAAAAAAAAAAAAAAAAAAAAAAAAAAAAAAATGTAAAAAAAAAAAAAAAAAAAAAAAAAAAAAAAAAAGGAATTTGTGTGACTGGGTTCGGAAATATCAACAATTAAGACCTATTCGACCTTTCTTATTCTTGTTTGTGGAAGAAAATATGCTTGCGACATATCTGGATTAGCGTTCCATGATTTTTTTTTTTTTCAAAAAGGTTAGTTGAGTTACATAAAGTATTTTTGTTTGATTCACTGAGAATCAATGTCCAGAATCGCCAGATTTCTCAAAAGAATAACTGTGAATTTATGAGCGTGCATGCGTCCGTGCGTGCGTGAGTGCGTGCGTGTGTGTGTGTGTGTGTATGTGTGTGCCTGTGTGCGTGCGTCCGTGCGTACATGCGTGCGTGCGTGCGTGCGTGCATGTGTATGTGTGTGTGCGTGAATGTGTGTGTGTGCGTGTGTGTGTGTGTGTGTGTGTGTGTGTGTGTGTACGTGCGTGCGTACGCGCGCGCGCGTGTGTGTGTGTGTCAGAGAGAGAGAGAGAGAGAGAGAGTGTGTGTGTGTGTGTGTGTGTGTGCGTGTGTGTGTGTGTGTGTGTGTGTGTGTGTGTGTGTGTGTGTGTGTGTGTGTGTGTGTGTGTGTGTACAGCGAAAACCGAACAAAAAGAAATGAAATGATATTGCCAAGGAAGATATTGATATGCACACAGCCATACAAACACTCAACAGCAAAGTTCGTGAAGTAAGTAGTCACTCTGCACTTTATTGTAGTTATAGGCTGAAACACATATATAACTAAGAGAAGACGACAAGACTGGATCGTGACAATCAGAATCTTCAAAATAATCGAGTATGATTTCACATCAACTAAGAACATGATAACGCACACAGATATTGTACAGTGCCAATGCATGACACAATTGCTATGTAATTGCCGAGTCACTCACTAGGGTTCCATCGTGTAAACATAGTGCAATACACGCCCATACCCCCTACAGCTAAGAAGAATTCCAGGATATTTGTTGCCATGCCTATGGTCCCTCAAACGGACTTTAAAAGGCAGTTTGTTTATTCCCCGTTTAACCTCTTTCATTTCCTGATTGCTCCGATTTTTTTTTCTCTATCACACGTATGGAGGGAAGGGTGGTTTGGGTTGGAGGGAAGGGTGGTTGTGGGTTGGAGGGAAGGGTGGTTGTGGGTTGGAGGGAAGGGTGGTTGTGGGTTGGAGGGAAGGGTGGTTGTGGGTTGGAAGTCTGGGATGTAGTGGGGGAAATATTTTTTTCTTTTTTTTATGTTGAGTGTAAAACTGTTGCAACAGAATTAAAGTCAGTGTTTCGATTTTGCTCTACAAATCTGTTAAATGGAAAAAAGTGACTCAGAGGGAATTTGCTGATTCACATTTGTTTCATCAAATTCTGGGTTTCAGCGGTATGAGAATATACGAGACACTTTCACGATACGCCTCTTATGGTTACGAGGAGCATAAAACAAACTGCCAGATGATCAGCCTCATTAAAATCATCATTAATACCATCACACTATCAGCCGTAGAATCAGTATCATTTACTACGTGAAACAGAAAAGGTACATCACAAAACGTGTCTCGAATCACCAGTGTGCCTAAAAAGAGTTGAACATTTTAAATGCATCTTTAGTGTCCTTTTAAGTGCCGCCATTTGGTTTTAAATCAGACAAACATTTGAGACCTGATATGTCAATGAAGACAAACCATCCACAAATTATCTTGGTTTAGAACAAGTCTGAGTGAAGATTTGCATTGTTCTAAAGAACATTTCACACAGAAAGTCTTTGTAATGCTGCTAGTGCTAGTGCTGCTGCTGCTGCTGCTGTTGTTGCTGCTGCTGTTGTTGTTGTTGTTGTTGTTGTCGTTGTTGTTTGCTTAATCTGCTTCTAACTCTTCTTCTTCTAAGCATTTTCTCTCTGTGCGATCTTTAGAACCTTTATCATTTGTACCCAGCCTATCTACAACAGCACGAGCAGGGACAACGAAAAGCATTTTGCAAGTACATGGAGTGCACTGAAATCTATCTGAATGACACAGCTGTCATTTTCATGAGCAATGACACTCGCTGTTTTCGACCAGCTCAAGTGTGTCCATCGCTCGGTTGAAAACAGATTGCTTCCATGCGTAGTCATGTGAATGAAAGCTGGCCAGCTGCGGAGCCTGTGTACATCTCCACAGAGCGAAACAGCGCTAGCTTACTGGTTCCCAGCTTCTATACGAATTGTTTGTTCCCTTCTGCAGGCTCTTTGAAGGTGAAGAACCAAGTTTAGATGTTGTTTCTTTTCATTTTTCACTATTCTAAAGTCTTTTCTTACGTATTTTGTTTTCCCTTTGTGTTAATGTACTGAACTGGTACAAGTTGAGATATGTTTTGGTTGTTGTTATCTTTTTTTCTTAATTATCATTATTATCTCTCTTATTGTCATCGTCGTCATCACCATCATCATCATCATCATCATCATCATCATCATCATTGTCATCCTTCCCCTGTACCCCGTTCTATTACTCACTCCGTTGATATGTTTTTTTGTCAAACATAAGTAATAAAATCGAGAACAAAAAAAAAAAAAAAAACAAAGCAAAACAAAATGTATAAGATGTAAAAGCAGTCAAGAACTGACATGAACATATATACAAACAAAAAAAAAAATCCTACTTTGGCTGCTTTTGTCACAGCTATTTTGTTTGTGTCATTTAGGGGAGAGGAAGCAGGTGATGAGAAAAATACGTGTACACATCAACTATTTCAAACTCTCACGATTATCTCTGGATAAATGATCCTTTACAAACAATCCAAAAAAAAATTAATATCTCTTGGTTAGAAATATATACAATACAAACACACAAAACTGAAACATAAACGCGTAAAAAAAAAAAAAAAACCAAAAGCAGTAATGCATTATCATCCAATAAAAGTCTATAGAAAGGGACACTGGAGGAAGGAGGAGTAGCTAGGGGACTGCGGAAGTGGGTGTGGTGGCAACAATACTCTGTCTGGAAGTAGTTGTATTAGGGGGTGATCTTCACGAGCCAAACGTTAGTTTCCTTTCCACGTTTTGTCTCCATATCTGTCTGTAGCATTTTCAGTGCTGTATGTTTGTGTGTCTTCAGCATTTTCAGTGCTGTATGTTTGTGTGTCTTCAGCATTTTCAGTGCTGTATGTTTGTGTGTGTCTTCAGCATTTTCATTGCTGTATGTTTTGTTCTCATGCTAATCCCCTCTCAGCCAGGCACACGTACCACTACCACCTATGATCCAACCTGATCCAAATCAAACCCAGGATGCAGAGGAATCCCAGCAGCAGCAGCAGCAGCAGCAGCAGCAGCAGCAGCAGAAGCAGCAGCAGCCCCAGCACCAAGTGATCCTCCCCGACCTCCGTCAGAAACTGACGTGGCCTCAGGGTTGACACAGGCACAGGAAGTAGCCAGGGAAATGATCCGCTCCTCGTAGAGTTGCATCCCTTGCAGGCAGCCACTGGGCTGCAGGACAACGGCCTCACTGAAAACGGTAACACAACCCAAGGCGTTGTGGCCACGGCACTTGGTGCAGAGACACTGCGCCCACAAGACGGAGGGAGGGTAGTATTCCTGGGGGGGAGGGTGCGGATGGTGAGTTGGAAGGGGCTGAGGGAGCTGTTGAGTTCCTGCTGGTGGAGCACAGGATGATGGGAACTGTGGCCAGGTTGTAGCAAGATGTGCTGACTGGCATTATACTTGTAGGCAATTCCTCCAAAGGCGGGTCTTACGAACAGGCCTGGAGAAATCTATTGATGGAAAAAAAAATGATAATGATGACGTTGACCATAATAACAATAATAATGATGATAATAACAATGATAATAATATTAATAAAAACAATAATAACAATGATGATGATGATGATGATGATGATAATAATAATAATGATGATGATGATGATGATGATGATGATGATGATGATGATGATGATGATAATGTGACATATCATTTGACAGCGCCACCCTCATGTACAAATGTACAACCCCCCCCCCTTTTTTTCTTCTCTCCCCCCTTCTTCAACCCTCTTTCTGTTCTTCTCCCTTTGTCTCACAAACAGCAATAAAGCTTACACTACCATCACACCCACCACCACCACCACCACCACCTTCCTTCACCTCTCAACCCCTCTCACACCCCCCCCCCCCCCCTCCCCCTCACTCTTCCCACGGTCAGTTTGAAGTTGCCAACAGCCTGGCTTTGGGCAACAAGTCATCCATTTCCTCTCTCTCCCTCTCTCTCTCTCTCCTCTCTCTCTCTCTCTCTCTCTCTCTCTCTCTCTCTCTCTCTCTCTCTCTCTCTCTCTCTCTCTCTCTCTCTCCCCCCTCTCTCTCTCTCTCTCTCTCTCTCTCTCTCTCTCTCTCTCTCTCACATATACTGAAAGCAATAGGGCAAGTGTGAGAACTCGACGAACCAGACTCCCAGCTACTTAACTACAGTCCAGATTCTGTTTGTTTGCTCAGAGCCTGAGTTCCTACCCACCCTGGGTGTGCCTGTTATCAGCCCAGCTGAGACAGCACCCTAAGATCAGTTTGCCTAACGAGGTGGACCAGTCACCAGCAACTAGAGAAAGATCAACAACCCTCCCACATCAGATAAGTTCTGATATTCCAAGTGGAGTCCAACTCAGCTCATCCAGAACTGGCCCTCTCTAAATGATGACATACAGAGTGGGGAACAAAAGTCAGCCTGAGCTGAATTTGTGAAACTGATTTGAGTATTTCACCCCTTGTGTAAACAGTTAAAGTTGATGGGTGAAAGTGCACTTAACTTGTGTCAGTTCTTTGTTGTTCAATCAGTATTGAATGTTTGAACTTCTCTCTAATTCTGTCTCTTGGAGCTGCAAGCAGTTTTAAGTGTTCGAGCCTAAGGAGAATTATCCCTGAGCCGCACGTGAGTAGTCCCCCGAAAAAAAAAAACAATTTCTTCCGATGACTAGTACCAAAACGTTGCTCCTTCCATAACTAGTAAGAGAGAGGGAGGAGGTGTGAAACTTTAAGATAACTCTATCACAGAAAGTATTCCAAGTCCTTCCCTAAGAGGACAACACCAAGCCACTCCCAACTGTCGTCACAAAACTACTACTACTACTACTACTACTACTACTACTACTGATGATGATGATAATGATGACTATGAAAAAAAATGGTAGTAATGATAATAATAATAATAATGATGATGATAATAATAATAATAAAAATAATGATAATTTTTTAAAATAATAATGATAATAATAATGATAATGATAATAATGACAATAATAATGATGAAACAGGACGGCTTTATAAAAGAAAAGAAAAATCAAGGCGAGGGGAACAATGATGATGATAACGACGACGGCAATGATTATGACGAACATCATTGAAGAGAGAGAGAGAGAGAGAGAGAGAGAGAGAGAGAGAGAGAGAGAGAGAGAGAGAGAGAGAGAGAGAGACAGACAGAGAGAGAGACACAGAGAGAGAGACAAGAAGAGGAAATGAAGATCGACAAGAAGACAAAGACAAGAGAAATCGGAAGATTAAAAGGTGTCGTTCGTCATCTCTTTTAAAAAAAATGCTGGAATGATCGAAAAAAAGAAGAAAAAGAAATTGGATACAAAATGATTACGTCGTAACTGTTTGCCAATTGGAAAATGTAGGAACAGAGGAATAGTTGTTTATTTTAAATGAAGAAGGAAACAATTGTAAGCAACGCAGGAAAGATAAAGAAAACACGTTACAGCAAATGATACAGCAAATATAGAGATGCTAAATCCAGAACTGAATCAAAAACAGATTAAAGAAATATCAGGTATTGAGAGAGAAGCGAGATTTTATTACTTTAAATGTATTTGTACTCTCTCTCTCTCTCTCTCTCTCTCTCTCTCTCTCTCTCTCTCTCTCTCTCTCTCTCTCTCTCTCTCTCTCTCTCAAAGTGTCAAAACTATCGGGTGTCAAACCACGAGAATCTATGGAAAATTATCATTTGCAGATTTATGAACTATTGTTGAACCACCACCACCCCTCCACCCCCCCCCCCCACCCCCCCCCCCCCCCCCCCCCCCCACCCCCCACCCCACCCCACCCCCCTCATTTAACCTCAATAGTATGGGTACGGAGAATTAGGTAGATTTACGTTGTATGTCATTTCAGCAGCGAGATGTAGCCCTTTTTTTTTATTTCTGTTACACAGACAACCACTGAAAAGATACCCTAGGATAGCCTGTGATACATTGTTTGATTTTCGAAATAGACACAAAACATGCCAAACTGAGTCAGCCATTGAAACAGTGTGCTTTGTTAAAAAAAAATTAGGGTAAATCTGGATGTTCTGAGAGGCAGGCGGCGAGAAACGCTTTTTACAGACATTCAGTGAACGCATTCTGATATTCGCATGACATATAGTCAGCAACTGGTTTGAAGTATAGAACTTATTTAGAAGCATCTTCGATCGTGAAAAGAATCTTTAATTTATAACTAGTAGGCTACTTAAACTGTTCTAGAACAAGCTTCAAGAATACATCTTTTATGCAGTGGAATTGTAGGTCCACTGCGTCAAATTTAAATTACTTTAAATGATTATTTAAGCCATAACAACCATCATATTCTACTCCTTCAGTCACTTAATGTTCAGAAAAACGAAGCTGCCTAATTTAAATGGATATTATTTTCCCCCTTTGTATCATATGGATCAGTCTGGGAAGGTTTCTATTGCTGTCTACGCTCAGTGTGGTTTAGATTTTGAGCCTATTCAGTCCCCAGTCTCAGCAGATTTTACAGATATATCTTCAACAGGTGTACAAAGAAAGATTCGTGTAGTTAATGGGGAAAGGAGAACACTTTTGTAACACTGAAAATAGTGTTGAAAACGCGCGTCACGAGCTGACGGCTTTGTCCATGTGGTGACATAGTTATGAAGAAATGACTTATCAATACGCATTACTCTGTCCTGTTTGGCTTTCCAGTTCTCGTAATTCTCTTGAAAATGCTGCTGCCACAATGGTCAATCCGACAGCATGACTATTCTACAGAAGAAGACGAAGACAAAGAAGAAGAAGAAGAAGAAGCGAAATACTCACGCTGGCTGTGAGGATGTCCATCACAGTCGTCAGGTTGCTGGAGCTGGGATGGCACGGGACCTGATTGGGACCCAGTGTCTGTGGCGAGGGATGCTGTCGCTGCTGTTCCTGGTGGTGTTGTTGATGTTGCTGTGGAAGGGCTGACGACGACCCATCCGTCTGCGATTCCCCTGTTGGGTAGGAATGAACGACGATGGACGATGACAAGAACGGAACAGCGATGACAAGGACAGGAAGAAGATAACAACGGTGGTAGCGATGCGTATCATCATTACTGACGGTATGATGAAGACAAGTGTGGTATAAAACTTGCTTTGTGTGTTTCGTCGTGTTAGTTTTTTGCTCTGGTTTCTCCTGGTTGTGTTATTATGTCTGTGTGCTCTGGCAGTAGTGAGATTCCTATTCAGTTACACAAAGTCTCGGTTTTCGTCGCAGGGTGAACTTAGGTATTGCAGAAAACGGAGTATTAGGCTGCAGATTCCTTAGGAACAGAATAAGATCTTGCAGAAAACATGGAACATTTCTTTTCACTTATGGTAGAATTTCTTATTCGTTTTCTTGTAATCTATTCTCTTTCTTGATCAGTTTCTGTCCCTTTCAGATTTTCTCTTCTTCTCGTAGGTTATTGTGGCGTTCTATTCAAGAATGATAGTAAGCTTATGAAATCGTCAGTAGGAACAATACTTGAATGTTTAGTCCTTTATTTTTTTTTTCTTTGATTGTTTCACAATTTTGATGACAAAAAATCTGCTTTTCTCGATTGGCCACAGTTCAACAGAAAGGAGAAGTAGCGGCCTTAGACAAGACTCTAAACCAACAAACGCCTTCGCTCTGCTTGTAAGTTAATTCGTCAATGTAGAGGGCAAAATTGAAAGCCAAACGAATAAAGCACATCGGTTCCCAGTGTATTTATACACAGCCACAGACAAGCGGATGTGAAAATGCATCGCGTGGGACAGTCGTCTTGGTTAGTAAAAGAATCCCACATAATGGACATCCGGAAAGTTTGTGCATGATTGCATCAAACTGTGGCGCGTTTCCTTGGGGAATGTGTCGGACAGAAGATGCCAGATGGTCAACGGTAAACCCTGCTTTGATGACAGAACATCAAATTGTGTGATGGTGTTGGTGTATTTAACCGTGAGCTGGCACTCTTCTAAACAATACTGTGGACACTTCGGTACTACAATCGCTTCGGCATGTTTCTCCCTGATATAAAAACCAGACAAAAAAATTTTTTTTCAGATAAACATACACTGATTTTCCTTTTAGTCAATGATTGTGTTTCTTACGTGAGTTCCGAATGTCAGTGGGTTTTGAGTGATTCAAAACACTTTCTTTTTGACGCCAGTTTTGGTTATTGTCCAAGTTTGTGAGAGCTATGAATACATGTACACACATTTTTTTTTGTTCTCTCTCTCTCTCTCTCTCTCTCTCTCTCTCTCTCTCTCTCTCTCTCTCTCTCTCTCTCTCTCTCTCTGGGAAGTGGACGAGACTGACAAAGCTCTGATGTTGATGACAGTCGATTAAATGGACTGGGTTTTGTCAGTGTGAATGATGTCGTGGTACATTCCCAGTGTGGCTTCGTTCCTGAAAATTAGATATGGTTTCTAATCATGTAGATTACAAAAGTACCCATGAAAGTCAAATCTTTCGTTACGACGCAGACTGAGCAGTTTGACCATTTGAATCTGTCGTTGAGGAAAGTGGAAGAGAAACTGTATTAAGTTATACAATACCATTGTTTAGCACATAAAAAAAATAGAAAAAATGAATAAATGAATAAATAAATAAATAAATAAATAAATAAAGGCCATTTACATAAACAAATCATTTTTTTAATTACCTAATT
>JADBJO010003421.1:112402-117402 GCA_016801955.1 Conus betulinus
CACAGATATTCAGCATTACAACTGGAACAGAATCTTACTTTCAGATGATCTTACAGAGTTACGATGCGGTGCCTTGCAAACATGTAGATGTGCTATATCAAACATTGCGGCTCATTTTTTGTTTATACATACAAGTACACTGATGAGCAGGATGCAATATTTTGTTTATACGTGGCAAGCAGAGAAGATGGAATGTAGTTTGTTTCAAGTTGTCTGGTTTGACAGTAACCACGAAATGATGATCACATCGCACTGACTTTTCCCTTCAGCAAATGAAGATACGATAAAAACAAACAATTTACATCATTAGATGCTCTAAAACGTTCGATAAAATGGTTCAGCGAGAGTAAGTGGGAATTGCTTTGTGTGTTTGACATACTGTGATTATAAGTATCTTCGAAATTTTGATGATATGATTATGGTGGTACTGTTTATAATGAATACGTTATAATAAGGAGCAATGGCCTGTTCACTCTTTCATTCTCTCTCTGTCTCTCTCTCTGTCTCTCTCTGTCTCTCTCTCTGTCTCTCTCTCTCTCTGAATACATACATATATATATATATATATATATATATATATATATATATATAAGTACACACATCCCATAAACACACACACACACACACACACACACACACACACACACACACACACACACACACACACACACACACACACACACACACACGTGCGTGCACGTTGCGCGCATTCTGAATTCACGCGGACACGGGTATGTATGTGAGTGCTTGCCCCCTCTCTCTCTCTCTCTCTCTCTCTCTCTCTCTCACACACACACACACACACACACACACACACACACACACACACACACACACACACACACACACACACACACACACACATACACACGCGCGCGCGCGTTGCATATACATGTGGTCACACAGAATTGATGTTTGTGGATATCTGTGTACATGGGGCCCATAGTGTGTGTGTGTGTGCGCGCGCGCGCGCGTATGTGCGTGTGTGTGTGTGTGTGTGTGTGTGTGTGTGTGCGTGCGTGCGTGCGTGCGTGCGTGTGTGTGTGTGTGTGTGTGTGTGTGTGTGTGTGTGTGTGCCGCGCGCGCGCGCGCGCGCGCGCGTGTGTGTGTGTGATGCACAAGGCCTGGACAGAAGGACAAGGCGGAAGTCACTTAGCCACACAGAAGGGGTAGTCCACTCTCTTTGACCTGCAGTACCGAACTTTTATTCATTCATCTGTTTCATTCAAGCCTACAACACACACACGAATTTAGTAATGATTTAATGGTTTCTTCGTGAACAGTCCGTGTAAAAGCGCACACTCATCCTATGACAATGTGTGTTACAGACTTCGGCGTCGTGTTTTTCCTCCATGACTTTTTTGTCCCCTCCTTTGTGCTGCCCTCGCCGCCCTCAGGTAATCCGTAGCTCGCTCCTTCGCTGCAGTCACTCTTTGAGGCGTGAGGCTCACGATAGATACTCACAGATGATGAATTTCACTGCCCATGATCATGGCCAGGTCTACTTTAAGCTTAAAACGATATAGTCACGCACATCTCATGCATATGTGTTGTTGTCATTTAATCAGTCTACTTTCTTCAATCAGCCGTTTATAACCCAGTGTAAAGTGTAAGGAACCCATTAAGCCTGAAGATTAGGAAATCGATTCACCTACCCCTTCCTTCACACACATCAAATTCAGCCATGATAACATGAATAAATTGTCATTAAAATTCTAAATGATTGATTACGTTTAATAGTTCATTGATCATTTTCTTAAAGCAAAATATATTTAAAAAAAAATGAGTACTTTGAAGTCCTTTTTTAAAAATGATAATAAAACACTCCAGCTTTCGGGTCTTAGACCCTTCATCAGGAAACACTAAACAGTAAACACAAGGGAAAAAACGTCAAAGTGACGAAAAAGAAGAATAAAAGAACAAATGACATCAAAACAAATTGATGATAAATGTATACATATACAATTTTAATCCGCCAGACAGAAGGGACAAACAAATAACGAGACAACACACGGCGCGTTTCGACCTCTTAGGTCGTCTTCAGTCCAGATCAACAAAAACATTCAGGACAATGAACCCAGAGAATGAACAGTCACGTATCTTCTCGAATTCTGCGCGAGAAGGGTGATTTGCATTGGTAAATCAATGAAATAACTGTAAAGTCTAATGCCCAATACTCACTACTTGATACTCAGTATAGACTGCACAATGATTCATCTGGACATTAGAGTAAGAGAAAGGCTGATTCGTTGACCACACTTTCAACCTTTTAAAGGGAACCTTCGCTATCTCAAGAAAGTTCAAGTCTGGCAACTATATTGTACGATTTCCAACTCGATTTCACACACTATGTCAATGATGCTGCAACGCACACTCTCTCTCTCTCTCTGTCTCTCCGTCTCTCTCTCTCTCTCTCTCTCTCTCTCTCTCTCTGTCTCTCTCTCTCTCTCTCTCTCTCTCTCTCTCTCTGTGTGTGTGTGTGTGTGTGTGTGTGTGTGTGTGTGTGTGTGTGTGTGTGTGTGTGTGTATGCTCTTCCGTGAGTGTGTCTGTGTCTGTTTGTGTGGTGTGTGTGTGTGTGTGTGTGTGTGTGTGTGTGTGGTGTGTGTGTGAGTGAGAGAGAGAGAGAGAGAGAGAGAGAGAGAGAGAGAGAGAGAGAGAGAGAAATGTTAAGAAAAAAAAAGGATTTAATTTTCATGGCGCATATGTGGAATGAAAGAAGTATGGACAACATCTACATAAACTCATATGAAACCTTGCGAGACACTGTCAGACCTCTCTCTCTCTCTCTCTCTCTCTCTCTCCTCTCTCTCTCTCTCTCTCTCCTCTCTCTCTGACAGACAGAAAGACACACACACACACACACACACACACACACACACACACACACACACACACACACACACACACACACACACACAGAGTGAGAGCTCGCGACTATTTTGCCATATTTCTCAAGAAACGTTCTGTCCGTGGGAATGAGTAGATACATCAAAACAGAGCATGACGCATCACTTCTGCGGGAGGAAAGAGTGAGATCATGATAACACATTACACAGTCACGACCACCGCCTTTGATGATTTGACAAAAACCCGGGATAAATCTCCCACCCTCCACCCTCTCTCTCTCTCTCTCCTCTCTCTCTCTCTCTCTCTCTCACACACACACACACACACACACACACACACACACACACACACACACCACACACACACGCACGCACGCGCACCAACACGCACGCAGAGAGAGAGAGAGAGAGAGAGAGGAGAGAGAGAGAGTCATCACAATTCTTCACTTCCGCTACACCAAGTGTCCACTTCCGGGCATGCTCAGACAACGCCGCGGAACACATCAGAGCGACGGCTCTCCGGCCTGTCATGAACATGGTTCTGTCACAGAGGTTAACTGGCTCATGAGCTTTGCCAAAATACACAGAAATCGGGGGAGGAGGGGGGGGGGGGGGGGGGGGGGAAGCAGGATGAAGAGTGAAGAGGGGAGGGGAGATGAGCCTTGGGGAAGGAAATAGGGGTGAGGGAGAGGGGGAATGCAGTCCTTTGTTTTAGTATGATGTTTCAAATAAAGATGATTTGTGCACTATATAGAAGGAAATAAAAAAATTTTAAAGAAAAAAGAGATAGATAGGATAGATAGAGATTAGATAGATAGATAGATGGGTAGATAGACAGACAGACAGACAGATTGCAGACTGTTATAGACAGACAGACAGAGTCAAACTAGTTACATTGGCATGTATATGATCAAAGTACTCTCTCTCTCTCTCTCTCTCTCTCTCCTCTCTCTCTCTCTCTCTCTCCTCTCTCTGTCTCTCTGTGTGTGTGTGTGTGGTGTGTGTGTGTGTGTGTGTGTGTGTGTTTTTCTATCTCTCTCTCTATCTGTGTGTGTGTGTGTGTGTGTGTGTGTGTGTGTGTGTGTGGTTTGTGTGCGCGCGCGCGCGCGCGCGCGCGTGCGTGGATGCATGCTGTGTGTGTGTGTGTGTGTGTGTGTGTGTGTGTGTGTGTGTGTGTGTGTTGTGTTTGCCCTGCCCCTGCTTCTCTCCTGTTTTCCTCCCTCTCCTCCCTCCCCCCCCCTCCCCCCCCTCCCTCTCCCTCTCTCTCTCTCTCTCTCTCTCTCAGAACAGATTGGAAGAATGCGCTCTCTGCCTCCAAAATCTCAATTCTTGATGGAATAAATGTTTTCTTAGTTCTAAGCTCTGAGTTCTCACAGATTTCTCTCTCTCCTCTCTCTCCTCTCTCCTCTCCTCCCCTCTCTCTCCCTCTCTCTCTCTCTCTCTCTCTCTCTCTCTCTCTAACACACACAGACACACACAGGCAAACAGACACACACAACTATAAACACACACACACACACACACACACACACACACACACACACACACACACACACACACACACACACACACACACACACATGTGCGCTTCGAATTAAATATTCGGCTGGACCCAAACCCATAAACTGAGTTAAGGTTACTCTGTTTGCAATGGAGAGACAGATTTCATCTCCAGCCATCCATCACCCCTACCCTCTTTTTTTTCGGCACAGACCTAACAAAATGGCGCAAGGGGAAAACTTAAAACAAACTAACCAACAAACAAACAAAAACGACATACACGCTTATCTTCTCCCCCACCCCCCCCCCCCCCCCCCCCCCACCCCTCCCTCCCACATCTCTTCCCAAGTCCCCACTCTCCTTGCCACAAATACTGACGTCAATCTGCCTGAGAAGACACAAATATTGACGTCAATCTGCCTGAGAAGACACAAATATTGACGTCAATCTGCCTGAGAAGACACAAATATTGACGTCAATCTGCCTGAGAAGACACAAATATTGACGTCAATCTGCCTGCGAAGACGGGGAATGGAGACCGAAAAGGATGGACCAGATGCCAGTCACCTGGGTATGGATACCATCCACAGCATTTGGAGCACGTTTGCACCATGTTATTTGGGGGCGCGTATACCATCCACAGCATTTGGAGC
>JADBJO010003421.1:124902-127402 GCA_016801955.1 Conus betulinus
TGAAGCAAACATGTCAGAAGTATAGGTATTGTTGGAAGTAGCACCGGTAATGTTTTGCCAAAGAGAAAAAAAGGCTATGTAAGTTACTACTGACAAACTTTAGAAAGCCCGTGTCTACTTTGGAAAGAGTTATAAAATGTAATGGGCAATAAAAACACTGAAAGTGTGATTGAACGATAGCATGAAATCTTATCTAATGCTTTTGGTACATAAGGGAATGGTGGAACAGATGAAAACTTGACTTTATTTCTTATGTAGGAAAATTTTTCAAGTATATGAAGAACAAAGGCATCTGAAATGCTGTTAGTATGAAAAGATTTCACTCGAGAGTAGGCAGTTGACAAAAGGACATCTTATGCATGAAAGAAATGCTCTAAATGTGCCTCTATATGGCATGATCATTTGACACGAATCCACCATCAAAAGAAGATAGCAGTTGCTATTGAGTCCCTTTAATGACATTCAGTTGATCTGCTCAAATCTCTGTCATACTCAGAATGCGAAAACAAACAGCCTCCTTCTGACAACAGGAACTGACTGCTCACAAAGCCATGCGCAAAGAAGAAGAAAAAACCGTCACACGCCTGTCCTTCTGACAACAGGAACTGACTGCTCACAAAGCCAGGCTCAAAGAAGAAGAAAACCGTCACACGCCTGTCCTTCTGACAACAGGCACTGACTGCTCACAAAGCCAGGCGCAAAGAAGAAAAACCGTCACACGCCTGTCCTTCTGACAACAGGAACTGACTGCTCACAAAGCAGGCTCAAAGAAGAAGAATACCGTCACACGCCTGTCTTTTGACAACAGGCACTGACTGCTCACAAAGCCAGCTCCAAGAAGATGACCTGCCTGTCCTTCACAAAGCCTGACTGCTCACAAAGCAGGCTCCAAGAAGAAGAATACCGTCACACGCCTGTCCTTCTGACAACAGGAACTGACTGCTCACAAAGCCAGGCTCAAAGAAGAATACCGTCATACGTTTCCTCTGACAACAGGAATTGACCGCTCACAAAGCCAGGCTCCAATGGCTTCAATTTGAAGACTTCGACGTCACACGCCTGTCCAATGGCTTCACATTTGAAGACTTCGACAGACGGCAGTGGCTAAATCAGCCACAGAGTAAGAGTAGATAATTTATTAATGGCAAAAGCTCAATGAAGAAAAAAGGAGATAATAAAGAACGGACGGACAGAAGCTTCTGAATCATTCGTTGATCTTGTTTCACACTGTCAATAGAGCCAGAATAGCTCAGTTGGTAGAGCGCCGGACTCGTAATCTTGGTGATCCTGGGGTTGCGGGTTCGAATCTCCGCCGGGGCGTTTCGGTACAGGGGAATTTTTCCTTCGGAGTTAACATTGGTTCTGACTCCATTTCCCACACAGTCCTTCGAATGAGACTATAAACCGAGGTTCCGTGTGTGAACGCACGCATAATATCTTGCACACACGTAAAATCCCATCACCAAATTTCGGAAGAGAAGGCCAGTTTGGCCGTTGGTATGGATGACATGTAACACATAGCATGCACCCTGCGTGAGAAATGGAAAGAATGAAGAAAGTAAGGAACTTGAGTGAACGATATTGAACGATATTGACTGGATGACACGGGAAACGACTGAATGAAGCGCCAGCTGGCAGCTCTTCAGTCGGCACTACCCAGGTAGGCAGCCCGTTGTGTAAACGAGTGTGGATTGTAAAGCGCTTAGAGCTTGGTCTCTAGCCGAGAACAGGCGCTATATAAGTATTCATTATTATCATTATTATTATTATTATTATTATTATTATCTTCTTTTAGCTGTGGCTATGCAGCCTTCTACACCGTCACACGTTTGGCTGTGGACACAGATCACTTCCCCAGCAGGACTTTCTTCCATCATGAAACTCTGTAAGTCACAAGTAGTCTCTCTGTTGATGGCATCATCCTGGCAGTTGGACAACGATGAAATCAATCAGCAAAGCAGTCAATGTGGACTGTCATCATCTACAGCCAGTAAGAAGTCATTGACCAGCTTAGATTTTCAACTGCTCCTCTTCAGATGAAACAAGATGCACAGCGTATAAACGTACTCCCAGTTTATCGTGTATACGCGTGGGAGGGGAGGGGGGAGCTGAAAAACGTCACAATCAAACACGCGTCATAATGTATTTAACGTCACTCAAAAAAAACGTAATTTTCTAACGCGTCATCGTTACTGAACGTCATACCCTCCATAAGATCAGCTGAGATATTCCATTAAAAAAAAAAAAAAAAAAAACGAAAAACCGTTTTGGGCCGTTACAGCAGTTAGCAACGGCTCTTCTGGTAAAATTAAACATCGGGCATCATCCGTGACCCATAAAGAATATACCTACAAATTTTCAGAAAGATCGGCCCAGAAGTTTTGTCTGGAGCGCGTGGAACACACGGACGGACAGACAGACAGATGGGCACACAGACAGACAGACAGACAGACAGCATTTCTTCGTTCCATTCTAAAGCACTCCCTGGGAGTGCAAAGAA
>JADBJO010003421.1:132402-134902 GCA_016801955.1 Conus betulinus
GTTCCATCGCTCCCAGGTGGTCTGTAAAGTAGGTCAGTGATTTGGGTAGAAGACGCCGTCTGGCCATGCGTGAGATGGAGTCAAAGCTGAACATGAAAAAAACACTCAGGTTGAGGCCGTTGAAGGACTGTGGCAAGGAGTCGGAATGCATGCTGCGGCCCGTCCGAGACAGAGATGAACTCAACGACGTGATCTTGCCCTCGGTCAAGGAATCCGAGGATTTTCCTGAAGAATGGTATCTTTGAAGACGGTCTATGACAGTACTGTTCCTGGCCACTGCAGCATGGATGTTCGTGTAGTGCTGGCCATTTGCAGACTCGCAGGTTACGCGGAAAAAAGTCCGACAATAAAGGCCATACCATCCAGCATAGGCTCACAGGAGAAGCGTAGCGAACAGAAAAATCACCATTGCGTTCAACTGAGGCATATTTGCACGTGATATCACCGTATCGGACGTATATGGCGTCACGTGATATATATGGAACGTGCCATTGATGACGTAGGTCCAGTCTTCCATGGCGGCCCCGCAGTCTACAGCTGGTAGAGGTTTATGGAATTGCATGATGGCAGGGTCATAGGGGTTGAGAACAGGTGGAACACACTGGACACCAGGCTCTCTGGGCTCTCCGTCCATTTTGGCTGTCAGTTTATCTCCTGTCAGCCGTTGTGAAGACAACAGTGAAGGCCTTTGTCTGGTGTCTGTGTGTTGGACATCATGCAGTGAGCTGTCAGACGAGAGCCAGAGCCACACCAAAGGCAGCAATGCCAGCAATACTGCCGACAGCAACCAGGCTTTTGCGAGTCTGGACAATATACGGGTAAGGTACAACAGCATTTTTTACGTTTTGGGTTAAATCTTTTAGTGATTACCAGCAAACTCCCATATAAGATACTTCACTTCCAGACCACACAGTTCATCAATTCATTTACGTCAGCTGAAAACAGGTTCATAATAGTGGTGTAGGAAGTAGATGTTACAGAGAAGTTTCTTTTATTGTCAGAAAGATCTGTCATACGCTAACGTTCAAAATCGTCATATATACAGTGTGGTCAAATTTCATTTCCAAACATGTAACACCCTAGGTGTACTTCACTGCCTCAGACGTTGTCATCTACCGGATATGCGGCAATAGAAGGGGGTAGATTTCAATTTAAAAGAAAGAATCGATTTCAACACAGCTCTGCTCCAGTTGATGTATCAGCACTTGGGTCTGTTAGGCATGACTGAAAACTGGGAAATGTGTGTGACAATGCACATGTCTGCCCCCAATCTCCACACTGCTAGCTACGGGGGGGGGGGGGGGGGGGGGGGGGGGGGTGGGGGGGGTGGGTTAGTTTACACCCCTCTTGTTATTTTCATATCCGAGCATTTTGCACATGAATGATGTATTTTCTGATTCTTAAAGTAAAGGTTAATCGGAGAATCCTGCGTTGATGTGTGCCATCTAGTACATACGGTTTCACTGAAATAACAGTCTTACTCGGTGACTATAGGAGCGAATGCACACTCATCTAATTCCACCTTGATGCCTGGAAAACACAGTCATCGTTCCAGAACCATCGGCAGGATGCTATTTGAGGAAACTTGGCGATCACCACTGCCGTGTCCAGTGGAGCGATTTCTGTTCTGGGTGGCTGGTTTGTCATGGATATCACAACCAAACCGTCCACGTATCCAAGTGTGCGCTTTCTTATAATGTTAAAAACAAATCTAATTTGTTTCATTCATTTATCCATTTACACATGTATTCTTTTAGAGTGTCTACAAACTGGGTAGATGTGAGGACATTGTATGTAGCACACGGTTTTAAACATCCTAATGTTTCTTTTCTTATTGAAAAGAGATTTAAATTTTTTTTTTTCCTTACGTTGACATTGTTAAGGATGGTGTGGTGCTGTGTGTATGACTGTCTGACTCTCACTTTCAAAAATGTGGATGCGTGTAGCGATTTTTCCCCCACACACACCCACACCACACGAACGTACTTGGACAGCCAGGCAACACACAAGTCAATTTTTTTTTTCTTTCATATGCTGCCTGGACCATCAAAACATGAGCACATATCAAGATAAATTGGCATGAAATCAACACACGCCACCACCGGCAAGAACATTCCACAAACACAGGAAGCTACAACCGTCACTCTCAAAACTGACACACATTGAATACTTCTTTTCTAGCACAGTTCTCACTGGCACCGTCAGTAGTGTCCCAACAGACACAGTCCATGCAGAAGGATGCAACGAGCCCAAGTCACAGTCTTCACACGGCAAGCAGAGCCACTCACGAACACAGTACGAAGTCCCACAGGGTACACCCTCAGAGAAGATCACGTAGGACTACCGACCTGGCGGCCAGTCTCTCCACGTCGTCTTGACGGAGAATCCTTAATCCCTTTGCTTCACAGTTCTACTACCGACCTGGCGGTCAGCCTCTCCACGTCGTCTTGACGGAGAATCCTTAATCCCTTTGCTTCACAGTTCTACTACCGACCTGGCG
>JADBJO010003421.1:139902-159902 GCA_016801955.1 Conus betulinus
TTGAAGATGAAATAAATGGGAAAATGTATATCATAAATATGACGCTAACCACTTCGCCACGGCGGCTGGTGATTTTATATTCTTCATGTTACAGACATATTTCGCTTCTTGAATGCTTTATATAAATAAATGCTTTATATAAATAAATGGCTGACTGTTTAACCGTGGTTTTTTTTTTTTTTTTTTTTTTTTATATTTGATGATGACATTAACAAGGTTAATTTGAAAAGGTTAGGATTATTGAAATAATTTCGTGAGATGAATTTCTTTCTCCACGTTCGTTTAATACTGGACAAGCCAATACAAAATGCATTTCGACATAATGGACAGATCAAATTTGTACTACATGACTGTCTGTAACGAAAAGTAGTGAGTAAAGAAATCAGAGACACCAAATCTAAACTTAGACATGTTACGTTTTAGATGTTTGTCCATTTTCATCGGTATATAGACATATAAACAACGTTAATTATTGAACATTCTATGTAATTCAATCTGCCACTGTTCTGTACATGCGTATTCCAATCTTGCCAACTACAATTAAGTCTGAGAGAGAGAGAGAGAGAGAGAGAGAGAGAGAGAGAGAACTCTGAACTCTGAAATGGTTTAATGAATAGGCCTTAGGCCTATGTCATGGTGGGTCGTTACAAAAAAAAAACATCCATTACAGCGACATGACGGGACATTTGACAAGAAGTATCGTTTAAGTTTTATTAGGATAGTGAACAGCTACATGAAACTTTCAATCAGAAAATTTCTAGTAGCATTTCCTTTATAAGTGAGTGAGAGTTTCGCCTAGCAGGCTGCGATTTCTCTCTCTCTCTCTCTCTCTCTCTCCATGTTTGAGTGGTTGTGGTGGTTTGAAGCAGTGTTTGTGGTGTATTCTTGTACCTGGGTGTTCGTGATGAACTGGGCTTTCTTTTGGATTACATTTTTGTGCCTCACTGCCTCTGGATTTTAGAATGATTTGGTTTTTTTTTCTGGCAAACCTGCTTCAAATTCTGTGCTCCCCATCGCAGCCATGTTTTCACCACCATGCTTCGCACGTGCTCATTCCCCCTCCGCTGTCCTGTGTTTCAGCTCACACACACTGCAAGCGCTTGTGTGTCGACACTCTCCCCCTCTCCCTCCTCCCCCTGTCTGCCCCCCCCCCTGACCTACACCCGTGATGAGTTGCTGGCGGTTCGACCTTCGACCCTTAACCCCTCCCTAACCCTCAACACTGCGTCGTCTGCGTGTTGGCGTCGGTCTTCCTCGTGTGCGAGGCCGTAGAGGTGGTAGAAGGAAACAGAGGAAGATTCCTGTCATCAACCATGCTTGTCGTCCCCTCTTCACACCATCCAGGTCAAAGGCAAGTGCTGTGAACTTTGCAAATCTAATTTCAGTGCACACTTATGCTGCCTAGTCAGTCTCAGTCCGCCTTCAACTTCAAAACTGCACAGCTCAACCCGCGTTCCGTCGGCTGCTCTCGAAAACGTTCCTCGATCAACGACTTCATTATTGAAAACAGTGTTGACATTTTTTTGTGTCACGGAGTCTTGGTTACTCCCAACTGGGGACGAGGCTAAATGTGTCGACCTTGCTCTTCCTGGCTATAGAACTATCTCCTGTCCTCGCTCCTCCCGCGGCGGCGGCATCGCTTTCATCGTGCGTGACTCTCTGTGCTCCCACCTCACCTCCACCACCACCTTCCCGTTCCAGCATTCCTCCTTTGAACTTGCCCATCTTTCTGTCACCCTACGTCAGCACTGTCTTCAGCTTTTCTGCATCTACCGTCCTCCCCCCAACCAAAAAAGAACAAACTCTCTTATGCTCTCTTCATTGAGGAGTTCCTGTCCTTCCTGGAACACTGCAATGCAATCAGTGGCTGTCCTGTCATCGTTGGTGACTTCAATGTTCACGTCAACGTCCCCACTGACTCCCTCGCGCTTCGCTTCGATTCGCCGATCTGCTGGACGATTTCGGTCTGCACCAGGCTGTCACCTTCCCAGCTCACCAGAAAGGTCACACCCTTGACCTTGTCATCAGCCAGCGTGACGACAACGTGCGGCATTCCACAGCCCCAGATTTCACTCTAGACTTCTCCGACACTACTGTGTTGTTGCCCAGCTCCGCCTCTCACGTCCTTCACGCCTTCCTGTGTACGTGGAGGCCAGAAAGATCGCTGCTGTCAACACCGTCACCTTCCAGTCTGATCTTCAGGCCAGACTGGAGGCCTCTTCACACCTGTCAGCTGACCAGCTCCACCAGCTCCTGTCCAGTCTACTAGATCAGCACGCCCCAGCCACCCGCCGCCTGATCTCCAGCCGGCCTCCCTCACCCTGGTTCATCTCTGTCGGACCTCAGCTGCTGCAGGCTAAGCGAGAACGGCGCCAGGCAGAGCGTTGCTGGCTCAAATCTGGACTACATGTTCATAAACAATTTTTCGTTCTGCCAATAAGCTAGTTACCAACATTCTGGACAGTGCCAAATGCTGTTTTTACAGTGCCAAAATCCTAGCCTGTAGTACATCCTGACAACTGTGTACTGTAACCAATACTCTACTTGGCAAATTAAAGTCCACACCTCTGCCCTCCTCAATCCCTGCGACAGAACTCCCCCAGCGTTTCTCTGATTTCTTCTATAGTAAAATAGCCACTATTCGCCATAATCTGTACTCTCATGCTGCTCCTCCCCCTTCTGTTCCTGATCCTTCCTCCCTCTGGCACTCAGTGGTCTGAATTCCACAATGTGTCGGTAGAAGAGGTCCGCAAAATCTTGAAGCAAGTCACAGTCAAAACATGTGAACTTGACCCTCTCCCCTCATCCCTTCTTACCTGCTGTCTTGACGATCTTCTCCCATACTTTGCATCCATTATCAATGACTCTTTACAACAGTTGTTTTCCCACTCTGTTTCAAATCTGCAGTTGTCAGACCTCTCCTGAGAAGCAAAACTTAGATATTGAAAATCTCAAGAACTACAGACCTGTCTCTAATCTCCCATTTCTTTCCAAACTGATTGAAAAGTTGTTCTCGCCCAACTGGCTGAACATCTCTCTCTAAACAATTTCTTGTACTCAAACCAGTCAGCCTACCGGGCTAGCCATAGCACCGAGACAGCGCGCTTCTCAAGATAGCAAACGATCTCCTCACAGCTGTTGATGGAAACAAAGTTTTCTCTTCTCTCTCTCCTAGATTTGTCTGCTGCCTTTGATACAATAGATCACTCCATTCTTATCTCAAGACTCAACACTTCTTTTGGTCTTTCTGGTTCTGTCCTTTCCTGGTTCTCTTCATATCTCTCTGATCGCACGCAAACTGTTTCAGTGAAAGGTGTTAAGTCCCCACCAAGAGTACTTCAGTTTGGTGTCCCTCAGGGATCTGTCTTGGGACCGGTTTTGTTTGTGCTATACACCCAGCCTCTCTCAGCCATTATCAGCCAAACACTCTCTCCTTCACCATAGCTTTTCAGATGACAACCAGCTGTATATCTCTGCCCATCTCAGTCAGCTTCATGAAATAATCTCCTCTTCTCAAGCATGCATTACCGATGTTAAATCATGGATGCACAATAAACAAACTACAACTTAACGCAGACAAAACTGAAATAATCCTCATTGCTTCAAAACACACTATTAGAACTCATTCTCTCCTAGTTCCATAAATGTTGATGGAAACGAGATAAAGCTATCAGTGTCTGTTCGTAACCTCGGCGTTACACTCGACCAAACTCTCTCTTTCAAACAACATACCTCTAATGTGTGCAAGTCCTGCTACCTTGAACTTCGTAGAATTAGCTCAGTTTGCCGCTTCCTCACTCAAAATGCCCTGAAGACTCTAATCTGTGCTTTTGTCCTCTCGGCTTGACTTTTTTAACTCACTCCTTGCCGGTTGTCCCTTAACACTCATCTCTAAACTTCAAAAAGTTCAGAACAATGCCGCCCGTCTGATCTCCCGCTCCTCTAGATCTGATCACATATCGCCAATTCTGTCATTCTTACACTGGCTTCCAGTTCAATCTCGCACTGACTTTAAAGTTTTCCTCCTGGTTTTCAAATCACTGAATAATCTGGCTCCCTCCTACCTCTCTGACCTCCTCCATCTCTATGTTCCGTCTCGCAGCTTACGCTCATCCACCGATTCTCGTCTGCTTCGGCTTCCCTCCGCGCCTGAAAACTTCAGGCCAACGATCTTTCTCTTACCAGGCACCTGCTCTATGGAATAGTCTCCCTTCTTCTCTGCGTAACACAGACTCTTTAGAGACTTTTAAAACCTCCCTAAAGACACATCTTTTCCCTCGGACTGATGAATGATATCCACTTACCTGTGCGCGTGTTTGTTGATGCTGAACGCGCTCATGTGTGTGTGTGTGTGTGTGTGTGTGTGTGTGTGTGTGTGTGTGTGTGTGTGTGTGTGTGTGTGTGTGTGTGTGTGTGTGTGTGTGTGCGCGCGCGCGCGCGCGCTTTGAAATAGAATTATAATTTTATCGTGTTTTTCTGTAATATGCGCTTTGGGCTCTCACGAGGGTAAAACGCTCTGTAAATATCCTTTTACATTACATTACATTACATTACATTACATTACATTACATTACATAAGTTGAGACATAAATGCCGTAATTTAAAAGCTTTCTCAAGGAACAGAGCAAGCCGAACAATTAATGTTTTACTCTCCGAAGCAAACAGCATTGTTAATTTGTGCTGCGATGGACAGCTGTAATACTTAGCTGGAATATATTGTTCCCTTAATCCTTGGTGTTTGGGACAGTGTAATACAAAGTGTTTCCGTTTGAAACTCACCACACGGGCGTAACAAATCATTTTTAGTTACATTTCTCTTGAAACGCATTTTGTGCACATTAAACTGAGACCCACCTAATCGAATTCTGACTAAGCTATTCTGGCCTGTATATGATTCACCATTGTAAGTATAAGGATAAGATTAGATCACTTTTAAATGTTCTGTAACTGAAAACGTTCATTGTGCTCAACATCTGAGAGCCAGCGTGCTTGTAGTCATTAACCTGTTTATTTCCAAAAGCTTTCAAAAACTCGACTTCTTTACCGACTCCTTGATTTCCCCAGGCTTCTTCAAATCCATGTTGATACAGAAAGAAGCAGACGGAAGATGCCCAAAGTATTTTTTTTTTTCTCATGAAAAAATAACAACATTTTGTCAGCTTTCTTAGGTAAACGATGAGACGGCAGCTTCAATATCTTTAACCAGTACTTAATACTCTTCAAGTATAAATTTACATACAATGGAAATCTACCTAACTCTCCATACACCATCACATTAGGAGTTCTTATGCTTCCATTTGAAAATCTTTTTAAGGCAAAACGATGCACTGTTTCTACTGCATCAACATTTCCAATGATGCCCCGTACCTCTGCTCCATAACTAAGTACTGGTTGAATTTTAGCATCAAAGAGTTTGAAAAATATAGGGGATTTTTCTCCCAAGGAGCATAGTACTTTAAATATACTGATCACGCCTTTCTTTGCTCGGCTTGCCATATCATCCAAACTGTGCGTGAAGGAAAGTCTGGTAGACATAATAACTCCCAAGTACTTATGCATGTTAACAACTGTCATCTTGGTCTGCCCATAAAACCATTTTTCTTGGATAGCGATGCATCCACCGTTTATGAATATGACTATGCTTGATTTATCTAAATTAACTATAACGCCAAGTCTTTTAGACGTGTTGTACAAAACATTTAACCGTTTTGAAGACCTGCAACTGAATCAGATAGCAAAATAATGTCATCAGCAAACATAAGTATCAAAATTTCTATGAAATCAGGTAATAACTGAATTCCATGTTTCCCTTTCTGAATAATATCCACAGCCAGTTCATTAATGAAAGGGAGAAAAGAACTGGACTACGCACCTCCCCTTGCTTTAGACCTGATGGACACAAAAATACATCACTTAAATCCCTCCCTGCACTAACTCTTGCTTTAACAATGTTATAATACTAGTTACTGCCCGATACATTTCCCATGAATCCCTCTTTATTTTCAAAATGCACCATAAATTTGCACGTTGGACAGAATCGAAAGCTTTTTCTGAAATCAATAAACGCAACATACAGTTTCTTGTGAAGTAACAGTTGTTTCTGAGCCTCGGCAAACAATGTTAAAACATGAGCAATAGTACTATACTTTTTTCTAAAACCTGCCTGACAGTCATCAATGACATGGTTCTCTTCAATCATTTTTGTTTAGTCATCCATTCAGAATATGGCTATACAATTTACTGCATATATTCAACAAAGATATTCCCTTGTAATTATCAGGTAAATTCCTGTCGCCCTTTTTAAATAGGGGTTGAATAACTGACTCTGACCACTGAAGCGGATAAGTTCCAGTAGAAAATAATGTATTGAATAATATGACTAAAAATAGAGGAACTACAGTAACTGAGTTTTTAAAGATTTCTCCGATAATTTCCATCAGGACCAGCTGCCTTTTTTATTCTTTAATGAACGAACCGCGGCATAAACTTCACTTTCCGAAATGTCACACTCAAGAGAATCTGTGTTATGCTGGTTTGACCATCATCAACCTGTTCTTCTGACTCGCCAGCAATATCTTCTGACCGGCTACAATTCACACCAGACTCAAATACTTGGGAAAAATGTTTTTAAACCATTCATCTTGGTAATTTTGTTGCCAGTAAATACTTTGCTGCAAAACCCAGTGGGGTTATTGATATTTTCATTCAAAGAATGTATTACCTTTGTGCGGTGATATTTCTTTTTCAGTATCAAGAGCTCCTTACATTCTCTGCGTTTTTGATAATACAAATTTGTTATTGTTTCGTTGTCTTCTTCATGTTCATAGCACTGTCTCAAATGGTGACTGAGCTCTTTTCATGTTGGCTACATTCTTGATCAAACCATGGATCTGATCGTTCTTTTCCGACTGTGATGGGTTTTTTCACGCATGAACTAGCTGTGAGTAATGCATCATTAAACACGTGAATGGCTTCATTTTACATCGACATTAGCCAGACTGGAAGCCTGCCTCATATGACTTTGAAACTCGTCACTTGAGATATTTTCCTTAAATTCATATGATTCCAAACTATTTTGTCAATTTTGTAAATATTTTGAGCCATGTCATGCTGATCAGCTCTTTCTAATTGACAGTCAAACACAACTTCAACAGGCGTGCGTTTTGATTCTGATCTTTGTGTAACATTTAAAGAAACACAATATTTCAATAAACATTTTGATACTATGGCATAGTCAACAATACTATAGCCTGTTGGTGAAATATAAGTATTGTGACCATTGTCTAAATCTTCTGAAATTGCACCATTCAAGATGAAACGAATTGCACAGATCTAATTGGTACG
This sequence comes from Conus betulinus, assembly GCA_016801955.1. Classification (NCBI taxonomy): domain Eukaryota; kingdom Metazoa; phylum Mollusca; class Gastropoda; order Neogastropoda; family Conidae; genus Conus; species Conus betulinus. Next base: position 147,247 of record JADBJO010003421.1, read on the forward strand.
AGTCAAAGTCATTCTGAATCTTATCTTTTGATGTACGATGTAACTCATGTTCACAAACCCTGTCCTGAAACATTTCCATGTCCAGATCATCACCATACTCTTTTGCATTCTTGTCCCCAGTGCAGGCATTGAAATCCCCCAGTAACAACAACGGCAAATTTCCAAGAGATTCTATTAAATCCATGATACATTGCTCCAAAATTGAAATAGCATTGGAGACATCAACAATTTGGTCATATGCAGAACAGCGTGGAGGCAGGTACACACCAACTAGAATTACCGGTGATTCTGTTCCCAACACATCCTTAGACAGTTTCAATACAATTATGTTATCAAACTCCACATTCACTTTTTCAAGATACATTAAGAGCTCTTTTTCCACGACAAGTGCTTAACCTCCAGACAATCTGGCAGTAACCCCATCTGACAGACTAACACCTGGAACAATGAAACCATGAGGGTTTGGAAATAAACGTTCCGGAAATTGGGTTGCGAACGTTTCCACCAGGAGACCAATGTCGAAATCACTCATGTAAGCACGCAGTTCGTAATCATACACACGCGATAGACCTTCAATGTTGTACGTCACAAATTTCACATTTCGTATGACATGTGCTCGGCCGAGTCCCTATGCGGTATCCTGTTTTCCATGCTGATTTGCCGTTTCGTGAATCGTGGTCTGGCGGTTGGCAGGGATGCTTACGCACAAAGCTCTCCTCAGTCTGCCTGGAGGCCCGTCACGTGCAGTTGTGTTTCTCTTGTTGCGTGACCGGTGCGTCGTGCCTTCGTTGCTCCTCCTCTCAGTGTCTGTCTGCGTCTGTGTGTGAGGTTCAGTCACAGTGTGTCTGTCTGTGTGTGTGTTGTTCAGTCACAGTGTCTGTGTGTTGGTGTGTGTGTGTTTAGTCATAGTGTCTGCGGTGTGTGTTGTTCAGTCACAGTGTGTGTCTGTCTGTCTGTGTGTGTTGTTCAGTCAGTCACAGTGTCTGTGTCTGTGTGTGTGTGTTGTTCAGTCACTGTGTCTGTCAGTCACAGTGTGTGTGTGTGTGTTGTTCAGTCACAGTGTCTGTCTGCGGTGTGTGTTGTTCAGTCACAGTGTCTGTCTGTGGTGTTGTTCAGTCACAGTCTGTCTGTCTGTGTCTGTGTGTGTGTTGTTCAGTCACAGTGTCTGTGTGTGTGTGTTGTTCAGTCACAGTGTCTGTCTGTGGTGTGTGTGTGTGTTTCAGTCACAGTGTCTGTGTGGTGTGTGTGTTGTCAGTCAGTCACAGTGTCTGTCTGTGGTGTGTGTTGTTCAGTCACAGTGTCTGTGTCTGTGGTGTGTGTTGTTTCACAGTGTCTGTCTGTGGTGTGTGTTGTTCAGTCACAGTGTCTGTGTGTGTGTGTTGTGTTCAGTCACAGTGTCTGTCTGTGTGTGTGTGTTGTTCAGTCACAGTGTGTCTGTGTCTGTGTGTGTTGTTCAGTCACAGTGTGTCTGTGGTGTGTGTTGTCTGTGTGTGTGTGTGTTGTTCAGTCACAGTGTCTGTGTGTTCAGTGTGTGTGTGTTGTTCAGTCACAGTGTCTGTCTGTGGTGTGTGTTGTTCAGTGTGTGTCAGTGTGTGTGTGTGTGTTTGGTCAGTCACAGTGTCTGTCTGTGGTGTGTGTGTTGTTCAGTCACAGTGTCTGTGGTGTGTGTGTGTGTTGTTCAGTCACAGTGTCTGTGTCTGTGTGTGTTGTTTCAGTCACAGTGTGTGTGTGTGTGTTGTTCAGTCAGTCACAGTGTCTGTGGTGTGTGTGTGTGTGTGTTCAGTCACAGTCACAGTGTCTGTCTGTCTGTGTGTGTGTTGTTCAGTCACAGTGTCTGTGGTGTGTGTTGTTCAGTCACAGTGTCTGTGGTGTGTGTTGTTGTTCAGTCACAGTGTCACAGTGTCGAGTGCTAGGGAGTTGTCAACCATGTCACACTGACCGCTGAGGATGTTGATGGAGGCATAGAAGGGTAACAGCTGGGTAACGTTGTTTCAGTCCTGCATCCTAGTTCTGCCGTAGCGCCCTCCTTCCTCCTCATATTGCGTGTGGTAGCCAGTAGATGAACGCCCACCATAGTGGGTGTCACTGTACCATGACCCCCACTGTTGCTCAGACTCTTGTCTGTCACCCCTCCATCTGACAGTGTGACTATAGCTCTCAGCGCTGCTGTGGTCACAGAGAGAGAGAGAGAGAGAGAGAGAGAGAGAGAGAGACAGACAGACAGACAGACAGACAGACAGACAAACAGAGGAACAGACAGATAGACAGACAGACAGACAAAGATGGTTTGGAGAAGAAAAGAGAGAGCGAGTAAGGGACAGAAATATTAAGCCATAGACATATAAATAGATACATTATGACAGACAGTGGGAAAGAGGGGGGGGGGGGGGGGGGGGGGGGGGGGGGGGGAAGAAGAATTTTTTAAAACAGAATATAGGACAGAAGACTTTTTGTGAAAAAGAAGAAGTTCGGACAAACCGGTCTATGTGGACAAATCAGATATCCGATTTATATCCAAACAAAACGTTTAGACAAAACCATGTTTTTGGTGGGCAGATCTAGTAGCTATGGGGGACTCGTTTGTCTGTTTGGACATAATGAAGTCTTCGGGCAATTCGCATTGCAACACTCGCAGTAGAGAACACAACGACATACACCATTGCACAGCTGGAGGGAAAAAAGATCCCACGACTTGGTAAGATCGAAGCAGAGGAAGGGTGAGAGCTGAGCTTTGATATGCCATCATGCCATTACAGCGTGTTTTTCGCGAAATAGGGAAGGAGCCTCTCAAGCGTAGCTTCAAAAACTGTGGCCGGTTCAATACAGCCTGTCAGCTTGTCCTGATCGACCACACAGCTGGACTCAAATTACACAATGGGAAGGAGACCGAGCAGGTCAAAAGGACACGGGCATTTGATAGATGGCCAAAACGGACACCTGCACAAGGTCGTTTGAATTTAGGCCAAAATGGGCAACGGGACTCGGGCGTTTAAAAAGTGGCCAAACGGTTGACGTGGAATAGGGCGTTTAAAAGGTGGCCAATTGGTTCACATGGAATAGGGCGTTTAAAAAGTGGCAAAATGGTTCATATGAAATAGGGCGTTTAAAAAGTGGCCAAATGGTTCACGTGAAATAGGGCGTTTAAAAAGTGGCCAAATGGTTCACATGGAATAGGGTGTTTAAAAAGTGGCCAAATGGTTCATATGAAATAGGGCATTTAAAAAGTGGCCAAATGGTTCACATGAAATAGGGCGTTTAAAAAGGAGCCAAATGGTTCACATGGAATAGGGCGTTTAAAAGGTGGCCACATGGTTCACATGGAATTAAGCGCTTCAACAGTGACCATATGGTTCACATGTAATAGAAGCATTTGAAAAGAGGTCAAACGGTTCCCATGGAATGGGCCGTTTAAAAAGTGGCCAAACGGTTTACATGGAGTAGGGCGTTTAAAAAGCGGCCAAACGGTTCACATGGAATAGGGCGATTAAAAAGTGGCCAACCCATTCACATGGAATAGGGCTTTTAAAAAGTGGGCAAATCGCTCACATAAAATAGAGCTTTTAAAATGTGGGCAAATGGTTCACATGGAATAGGGCGTTTAAAAAGTGGCCAAATGCTTCACATGAAGTAAGGCGCATAAAAAGTGGCCAAACAGTTCACGTGGAATAGGACGTTTAAAACGTTGACAAACGGTTCATATGAAAAAGAGCGTTTAAAAAGTGGCCAAACGGTTCACATGGAGTAGGGCATTTAAAAAGTGGCCAAATAATTTACTTGGAATAGGGCGATAAAAAAAGTGGCCAACCCCTCACACATAGAATAGGGCTTTTAAAAAATGGCCAAATGGCTTACATAGAAAAGAGCTTTTAAAAAGTGGCCAAATGGTTCACATGGAATAGGGCGTTTATGAAATGGCCAAATGGTTCACATGAAATAGGGGCGCATAAAAAGTGACCAAACGGTTCACATGGAATAGGGCGTTTTAAAAGTGGCCGAACGGTTCGTATGGGATGGGGCGTTTAAAAAGTGGTCAAATGGCTCACATAGAATAGGGCATTTGAAGTGGCCAAATGGTTCATATGGAATAAGGCGTTTTTAAAAAGTGGACAAATGGTTCACAGGGAATAGAGTTTTTTTAAAAAGTGGCCAAACGATTCACATGGAGTAGGGCGTTTAAAAAGTGGCCAAACGCTTCACATGAAATAGGGCGTTTAAAAAGTGGGCCAAGTGGTTCACTTGGAATAGGCCGTTTAAAAAAGTGGCCAAACGGTTCACATGGAATAGGGCGTGTAAAAAGTGGCCACATGGGGCAAATGGACTCGACTGTTTGGAAAATGGCCAAAGAAGAGGGCAAAATGGGGGGGGGGGGGGGGGGGGGGGGGGGGGGGGGGGGGGGGGGGTTGGAATGTGACCAAATGGACAGATGAACTCAGAAAGTTACCTATTGAGGAAGATGGACTCACGTGTTTGGAAAGTGGTCTATCGAGGAAGATGGACTCACACGATTGGAAAGTGGTCCAACGAAGAAATGGACTCACGCGTTTGGAAAGTGGTCTAACAAAGGAGATGGACTCACGCGTTTGGAAAGTGGTTTTAAACGAAGAAATGGACTCACGCGTTTGGAAAGAGGTCTAACGAGGAAGATGGACTCACGCGTTTGGAAAGTGGGCTAACGAAGAAGATGGACTCACGCGTTTGGAAAGTGGTCCAACGATCGAGAAATGGACTCATGCGTTTGGAAAGTGGTCTAACGAGGAAGATGGACTCACGCGTTTGTCTAAAAGAGGTCTAACGGGTCTAACGAGAATGGACTCGCGTGTTTGGAACGTGGCCAATTGGAGCAGATAGATTCAGGCAACTGAGAAGTGGCAACATGGGACAGAGGAATTTGAACGTTCGGAAACTGGCCGCAGGAGAGAGATTTTGATGTTTTGAAAAGTGGCTGAACGGGACAGATGGGCTCAGAGTTTGGAAAGTGGTCAAACGGAACAGATGGATTCAGGCGTTTTGGAGGTGGCCAAGCAGGGCAAATGAATTCAGGCGTTAAGAGAGAAAATGGGACAGACAGACTCAGGCATGTGGAAAGTCGTAAATCGGGATAAATGTAAATCTGGGTCAGAAAGTGGCCAAACGGGGCAAATGAACTCTGGCAGTCAGAAAGTGGCCAAACGGGGCAAATGGACTCTGGCATTCAGAAAGTGGCCAAACGGGGCAAATGGACTCTGGCATTCAGAAAGTGGCCAAACAGGGCAAATGGACTCTGGCATTCATAAAGTGGGCAAACGGGGCAAATGAACTCTGGCATTCAGAAAGTGGGCCAAACAGGGGCAAATGGACTCTGGCATTCAGAAAGTGGGCCAACGGGGCAAATGGACTCAGGCATTCAGAAAGTGGCCAAACGGGGCAAATGAACTCAGGCATTCAGAAAGTGGCCAAACGGGGCAAATGAACTCTGGCATTCAGAAAGTGGCCAAACGGGGCAAATGGACTCTGGCATCCAGAAAGTGTGCCAAACGGGGCAAATGGACTCTGGCATTCAGAAAGTGGCCAAACGGGGCAAATGGACTCTGGCAGTCAGAAAGTTGCCAAACGGGGCAAATGGACTCTGGCATTCAGAAAGTGGCCAAACGGGGGAAATGAACTCTGGCATTCAGAAAGTGGCAAAGGGGCAAATGGACTCAGGCATTCATAAAGTGGCCAAACGGGGCAAATGAACTCTGGCATTCAGAAAGTGGCCAAACGGGGCAAATGGACTCTGGCATTCAGAAAGTGGCCAAACGGGGCAAATGGACTCAGGCATCCACGGGGAAATGGTGGCCAAACGGTGGCAAAGGGCAAAACTCTGGCATTCAGAAAGTGGCCAAACGGGGCAAATAAACTCTGGCATTCAGAAAGTGGCCAAGCGGGGCAAATGGACTCTGGCAGTCAGGAAGTGGCCAAACGGGGCAAATGAACTCTGGCATTCAGAAAGTGGCCAAACGGGGGAAATGAACTCTGGCATTCAGAAAGTGGCCAGGCAGGGGCAAATGGACTCTGGCCTTTGGAAAGTTGCCATATAGTGCAGATTCTTTGGCCGGGAGAGAAAACATGGACATTGACGAAGGGAATGCAGGGAGCCGGAGAATGCTGGGAGGGTGAGGGACGGAAAGGAGGGGTACCGTTTTGCCGGGGTGTACTGTGGCCAGGTGAAGGGACAGGAGGAAGAGGGGTAGTGGGCAGAACACAACGTTTTTTTTTCCTTTGGCGATGTAGTACACTCACCACAAAGTCGTCGAGGGAGGGGGGGGGAGGATGCACGGGAGAACACAGGGGGAGGGGGAGGGATGGACCTTTTTTTTTTTGCAAACACTTGAGCTGTCATTTAAATAAAACAAAACTAGGTGGAAGCACTTAGATGGAGTTTTGAGATTTTTTTTTTAATCGGAAAACAGCAGTGTAGACTATTATTTTTTGCTTTAAAGAGCTCCACTGTAAGTCCTAAACTTCTGCCTGTTCTGCTTTTCAAAGGATTGGATTTGTTTTGAGGTGCATAGAGGTTTGGGGGGGGGGGGGGGGGGGTGTTTATTGTTTGAGTGGCAGCTTGAAAACCTACTTCTCCTGTCCACCTCGGACATCAGTATTGGGGGTGTTTAAAACTCGCGGCAGATAATGACACGCTACTGAATCAAATTTGCCGAAAAGGTGCTTGAAAGTGTAGTTTTTTTGTTTTTTTTTTTTTTTTTTTAAAGAGCGTAGATCATTGTAAATCTCGTAAATCATGAACTGGTGAATGTTTAGTGAGTTGGTGCCTGGGAGAAAAAAAAAAAGAGCAGGGAACTCCTGTCAAAGTTTTACCACGAGATATTGCCTAAATAAAATACATGTATCTATAGATCATCGGGACAGGCTGACAGAGTGTACACAGAGAAATTCGGGACAAAATAGACAGCGCAAAGGCGGAGAAGAATGTGTCGTGTATAACGTGATTGTCGTACTAGAGTTCTTTCACCGACTGGAAGCCACTGAAAGGATTTGAATAACTGTATTGAAAATCATAATGTTACACCTTTACCAACCAAAAGAGCAACGACAAACTTCGTGCTAATTGCGTGCTCTGAACTACATATATACATTACACACAGTTTAAACAACAACTGTCAAAACGCAGATGAAATTCTGTTTGAAAACAACAACAACAACATGCTTAAGGATCCAGTTTCTCTTAAAAAGCAACAACGCACTTTAGGATTCATTGGCATGGTACCAAACTGAATGATCCATTGACCAAACCAATAGATGAAATAGCCAGTAGCTACGTATGAATAAACGAAAAGAAAAATGAGAGACAGAGGAGCAAACATGTCATAACAGCTAAATTGTACATTTGAACAGGAAACTATCTACTTCAATATGTTCGTAAAACCAATGAGGGTCGAGCCCGCACATTCCAGTACTCACGAAAATACTCGATTCAAAAGCGGCTTGAATCAGAAATAATTTTGTGTACAGAAAAAAAAAAGAACACGTAAGTATGTTTGTATCTACAGGAAAATCGGGATTACTGAAAGGAAAGTCATGAGAGAAGTGACATGATCGCGGTTCTGTGCTTTTAAAGCAACAACAAAAGTTGGCGAGTTGTGCTTTCTCTTCTTTTATCTGTGTGTGTAATTACCCACCCCACCCCACTCAATCCCCTCCTTCCCCATTTCTGTTTGTTTGGTTGGTTGGTTTGGCTTGGTTGTTTGCTTTAGTTTGTTTTAGCCCCTCTTTTTTGGTTTTGATTCTTAAAGATTAAAAACCCTGGCAGTCTTAGATGTTCGGTTCTAAATATGATTCTCAATAACGATTGATACTTATACTAAAATTCAGTTCGTCACCAATGTGTAAATGAGAATATTATTGTATGATTTTGACGTGTTTTGCTGAACGCTGTATGTACATTCATTGCGCTTGTTCCGATGTTGTTGATGTAAATTCTCTTTGAAGTGGAAACGTAACCTTCATTGCGAGGGTAAAAAAATACCACCATGCTGAAAACATTCCTACTTCTGTTTAGGGTGTACTCTCTCTCTCTCTCTCTCTCTCTCTCTCTCTCTCTCTCTCTCTCTCTCTCTCGCGCGCGCGCGCGCGCGCGCGCGCGCGCGCGCGCGCAGTCAGTTCATCCACGACCACGATCCCAGTCCTCCCCCTCTTCCCTACACCCGGTACCTCCTCACTTAACTATTCATCTTTTATAGACGACGGGGATTACATACTGTTTGTCATCCGGACATTACATACTGTTCACAGCACATCAACTGGACACAGCCCTCTGCAGCCATCCTTGTATCACAGCACATCAACTGGACACAGCCCTCTGCAGCCAGCCTTCCTTGTATCACAGCACATCAACTGGACACAGCCCCTGCAGCCAGCCTTTCCTTGTATCACAGCACATCAACTGGACACAGCCCTCTGCAGCCAGCCTCTCCTTGTATCACAGCACATCAACTGGACACAGCCCTCTGCAGCCAGCCTTTTCTCCTCTGCAGCCAACGCCCTTTCTTGTATCACAGCACATCAACTGGACACAGCCCGCAACACTCTCCTTCCTCTCGGCAGCTGCACTCATCTGCAGTCGCCAGCGATCCTACTTGCCAGCTTCCTCTCACTGTTAGCCAGCTGCTACAGCTGTTACTGCTGCTGCTGAGGCATCACACCACAAATTGATGTCTCGAGGCGTTTATTAAGAAATCGAGTATCCACAGATAGGCACAGGTGGGTCATTCTCAAAGTTTTCCGCCTGAAAGTTCAATATCCTCCCTTTCTTTCTTTCGCGCCCCATCCAGATACGTGCCAGGTTGTTCCAAGCAGAGGGAAATGAACAGATTAGGACTATTTGTGGAAGGACAACCCGGTTGAAAGGGAGGGCTTCGGTGAGTTCAAAGGCCTGAAAAGGAACGTCAATATGGAGTAGCCTGTGTATTCCTAGACTGCAAGGGAGGTAACCGATGGAAATCCTTGAACACGAATGAATGTGAGGGTGAGGTGGTGGTGGGGGGGGGGGGGGGGGGGGGTTCCTTTGATATGATTCAGCTGAGTTTCTGATTATCTCCAGCTCAGACAATCCCTCAGAACAACTGGCGGATAACAGAGCGTGTTGGGTGCATGTTCCTATTTCTGGCGTCTGGCCTGATTCTCGCCTTCTTGGTGAAAGCTTCTAGTGGAAAAGAAGAAAACCGGGATGGAGGCGGAGGTGGAAGTGGGGTGGGCAAGATTCCACCACCAGTGGCGAGGGGTCGTAGGCTCAGAGCGTACAAATCATAGGTCAGGAATACATCTTGTCCTTTCCACCCCCTCTCCTGTCCTCACCCTCATCCACTTTTACCAATTCCAAGATTGCTGGGTTTGGTTTTTTTTTTTTGTTTATATTTGTTGTATGTTTTGTTTCTTGTTTATCGCCTTTCCATTCCCTTTTATTGTTTGTTTTGTGTTGTTTTCTCTCTTTCCATCCCCCCCCCCCCCCCCCCCCCCCCCCCCCCCCCCCCCCCCCCCCCTGTGACTAACGTCATCATTTTTCATAGAGAGGTTCAAATTGGGACGCGAAACTTTCACAGATTGAAGACGGAATCGTGCTTCTTTTGTGTACATAAAATAACAGATGCAAAGCTAAAGTAGTTTCAGCTGAGAATAATTCACAGATGCTTAAGAACAAATGTTATTTTGACAGAAATTGGAGTAACTGATAATGATAAGTGTAGTTCTTGTGGCCTATCTGAAGCAATATTGATCATATGGAAATGTGCTTACGTTAAATGCTTTTGGTAGAACTGATTTAGTAAAAGAGCACACACGCACAGAATATACGTATAACGGAATTTCTCATACTTCTGGATTTTGATGTAACAATCGCACATTATTACATTTCCTACCTCATTATTCTTTTAGCAAAAACAGTATGTATATAAATGTAAGTTATAAGGCAGTCCCCCACAAGTAGAAGTCTTCTTAAGAATATTGAACTCTAGATATAGAATTGAAAAAATATAACTCACATCTAACCAAGAACTACGTGGATTTCAAGGCCAAATGTCTTGCATATGAGCCTTTAGTCTCTAATGCCTAGCTGTTTTAGTGAATGTCCTTGGAGTATGTCTAATCTGTATTGATATACAAATGCATCTAATGCAATGTATGATAACTAAGTACTAGGACTAATCAACGTGATGTTTCTGCTCTTTTGCCCATGACATTCTGTGAGGCTTTTGTGTGCTACTCAAGGTTTTTTGTTTGTTTGTATTTGTGTGTGTGTGTGTGTGTGTGTGTGTGTGTGTGTGTGTGTGTGTGTGTGTTTTGTCTGTTTGCTTTTACGTTTCTACTCAAGAGACAATGTGGTATGTGAAAATAGCATATCTTCATCTGCTGTGAACCAGCCCATTCTGTCTTTCTGTTTGTCTGCTTGTTTGTCCGTCTGTCCACCTGTCTGTCATCCTATCTGTCTTTCCTCGTGCTGTTCTCTGTCCTTACCGATCTCTCTTTCCGACTGCGTTTGTTTTAACTCTTTTTTCTTCTTCTCAAGGCATGCTTACACTACATGCAAGTGCCATGCCTAAAGTACAATGCAATGTACTGTGTTGTGTATGTCACCAAGTAACCATACTTTCTATACATATATACTACTGGCCAAAAAGTTAAGGGCCACCATTTTGACGTTAGTGTCTGAGTGTGTAAATAATAGGCATGAAACAATGACCCAAACTTGGTTAGACATATTGAACAGATGTTCCTTAACAGATCACAACACCTAAAAACCCACTGCGGTACAAGGTGGAGCGCAGCTGCACGTAAAACCGGTAAAACGGGGTGCCTGTGGGAGCATATGAGTTTGAAAAAAAAGGGCGAAATGCTCGTGGTCAATCACGATGCACGTGCATGGCACCTCGTTCATGAACACAGATCAGACGCCGTTGGCCACAAATCTGTAAACAGAACGGTCGTCTACGCCAGCCCAAAAAGCATGGCACAAAGGCAAAGATTGGACCCTGCCGATCGTGGACGTGCCTTAGCGTTGATTGACGAAGGGATTTCTGGCCGCGAGGTGGCTAGGCGTCTGAACGTGTCCCATTCCACCATCCAACGTCTTGTAGAGAAGTTTCAGGCCACTGGCAGCGTGCAGGATCGGCCACGATCAGGCCGTCTTCAGTGTACCGACAGACCTGCTGACCGATTCCTCCTGCTGTCTGCCCTACGCAATCGGACTGTCACCTCATCCACCTTAAGGCGTGAGCTCCTGCAGGCTCCAAATGTCAGTGTCAGTAGAAGGACAGTTTGTAACCGTTTGCACGAGTTCGGGCTGTCATCCCGGAGACCAGCAGTCTGAGTACCACTTACTCCAACTCACCGCAGAGCACGGGCAGACTGGTGTCGTCATCACGTTCGCTGGACGAGGCAGCAATGCTCTCGAGTGCTGTTCACAGATGAGTCCCGCTTCACCTTGGCATTCAATGGCGGCAGGACCCGAGTGTGGCGAAGGCCAGGAGAACGTTTTGCTGACGCCACAGTTCGTGAGGTGGATCGTTATGGAGGGGGTTTTGTGATGGTCTGGGGTGGCTTCAGTCGTCAAGACAGAACTCCCCTGTACGTCATTCAAGGCATGCTGACAGGGGGTGAGGTACCGTGACGAGATTGTGAGGCCCTGATCTAGCCCGCCCTTCAGGCCATGGGGTAACGCTGCTGTTTTCTAAGACGACAACGCCCGTCCACACCAAGCCCCCGTGTCGTGGACGATCATCTGCAGCAAGAGGGGATCATCCGGATGCAGTGGCCGTCTCGCTCACCCGATCTGGCTCCAATTGAGCACCTCTGGGATGTCCTTGGATGGCGGGTAGCCCACAACCACCCCCCGCCTGTTGACGTGGCCCAGCTCACTCTCTTTCTGCAGCAGGAGTGGCAGGCCATACCGCGGGACACTCTTCGGACCCTGGTGGACTCCATGCGTCGACGTTGTGCCGCTTGCCTGGCGGCAAACGGTGGCTACACTCGGTACTGAATGGTGCAGTTTTCAGTTGTGGCTTATGTGACGATCCTGAGGAAGGGTGTTTGGACATTACAGCCCGCTGTCCGCGTTTGATTTGTTGATTTCGTGCAATGGTCCAATGAATTTGTTCGTGAATAAATTTGGAAGATTTTGCGTCCGTTCTTCTTAGCATTGGCTGTAGTGTTTTGGTCTGGGAGACGGCGTTGGCAATGGCCCTTAACTTTTTGCCAGTAGTATGTGATGATAAGCTCAGGTTATACCCTCGTTTCTGTTTGTTTATTTAGCTATTCATCTATGTCTCTATTTTGTTTGCTTTATACCTAAGTACTGATTCTTAATGTTGCTGCCTGTTTTTGTCTTTGTAATGAGAACAATAGAAGAAAGAAAATGTTACAATCCCACAGGATCTATCTCAAAACGTAACTTTATACATAGACTGCGGGTTAATGGATGGCTAGGTAGATGTTTAAACCCCGCATGTGCATGTAGTCAAAATCTTGACAGTCCTCTTATTTTTTTATTTGACTCTACAAGTACAAAAACTCACGTTCAGCTTTTTCTTAATAAGATCACGTCTTTTAATCTTCCTCTGGCAATGTCTAGTGTGTTCAGTCCAAGATCCAAGTCGTAAGACTGGATGGAATCCGGCACTGTTGGTTGT
>JADBJO010003421.1:172402-187402 GCA_016801955.1 Conus betulinus
TTTAAAAGCGCTACGAACGCTTCAAGCTAAAGCCCAAAAGGCTTCACGAGGTCGATTCATATGACACACAAAGCACACTTTCAGAGTCATGCATCCGGTTTGCTAGGTCCTGTGTCAAATTGTATGTTTACTGTCATCGTCCAGTGACGTCAGACTTGAAGCTAGTTTCGTGACATTACACATTCATAGCATTACCCGGCCCTCGATTTTGATCAGAGCAATGGACAGTCAAAACACTAAGCAAGTGCGTCACAGCAGCGCGTCACATCAATTTACGTCGATTTTCTTCAAACGAAACAACCAACTATCTTTTAAATACAAAAAAAAAAAGACAAAAGAAAAAGGTTTTAAAAAAAAAAATTTTAAGGAAAGAAAAAAACGCTTTTAAACACCCGTCTTGTGTGACAGAAAGAATGCTTTCTCTCTTTCCGTTTTTGGTTTGTTTTTTTTTTGTTTTGTTTTTTTTTTTTAATCCTTGACCTTTCTTGTTAATTTACTGCGGTCCTAATTCAAGGGAAGAAAAGTCCCGTGGGCTTATGGTGCTTGGGCAGTGAACTGTCCGAGGTTCTCCGTGACTGTGGAACGCTTCACGAGGAAAGACGAAGCCGCTGTTTTCGGCGGGGCTCTAAAACAACACAACTTGACAATGCGCCAGTCAGTCAGTCAGTCAGTCAGTCATTAAATCAGTCAGTCAATCAGCCTATGATCGTGAAGACCCTTCTCCGATCAGCAGCGGCATATCCTCCTGGGGTCTCCTGGCGCTGGCGTTCTTCTCCCATCATGGAGTGGCTGAGAGAGTCCATGGAGAGGGACACCACGGAGGCTCGATGAGACATCCTGTTGCTGACGATGCGGTCGATCAGCGGCTCTAGGACTGACACAACCGTCTGCACGTTCACGGCCGTCAGTTCTTCGTAAGGCACCTCCAGGTAGTCCGCCAGCTCCTGCGCTGTTTGTGGCGCCACCTGTCGTTCATTGGTGGACACGTGACAGTTGCAGCCGACGAGGGTGACGGCGATGTCATCCGTGAGGCTGTTGGTGTGAAGTTCTCGGTGCCTGGAAAGCAGATGCGGACCGTTCAGAATCACTTGTCTGTGAGGGGGATGAGGGACCATGCAGTCAGTTCCTTTGTCTGTGAGGGGGATGAGGGACCATGCAGTCACTTCACTTTTTGCCTGTGAGGGGGATGAGGGACCATGCAGTCAGTTCCTTTGTCTGTGAGGGGGATGAGGGACCATGCAGTCAGTTCCTTTTGTGTCTGTGAGGGGGATGAAGGACCATGCAGTCATTTTCTTTGTCTGTGAGGGGGATGAGGGACCATGCAGTCAGTTCCTTTGCCTGTGAGGGGGATGAGGGACCATGCATTCAGTTCCTTTGCCTGTGAGGGGATGAGGGACCATGCAGTCACTTCATTTACCTGTGAGGGGGATGAGGGACCATGCAGTCAGTTCCTTTGTCTGTGTGAGGGGGATGAGGGACCATGCAGTCACTTCATTTGCCTGTGAGGGGGATGAGGGACCATGCAGTCACTTCATTTACCTGTGAGGGGGATGAGGGACCATGCAGTCACTTCATTTACCTGTGAGGGGGATGAGGGACCATGCAGTCAGTTCCTTTGTCTGTGAGGGGGATGAGGGACAATGCAGTCACTTCATTTGTGTCTGTGAGGGGGATGAGGGACAATGCACTCACTTCATTTGCCTGTGCCTGTGGGGGGATGAGGGACCATGCAGTCAGTCAGTTCATTTGTCTGTGAGGGGGGTGAGGGACCATGCAGTCAGTTCCTGTCTGTGAGGGGGGTGAGGGACCATGCAGTCAGTTCATTGTCTGTGAGGGGGATGAGGGACAATGCAGTCACTTCATTTACCTGTGAGGGGGATGAGGGACCATGCAGTCACTTCATTTGCCTGTGAGGGGGATGAGGGACAATGCAGTCACTTCATTTGCCTGTGAGGGGGGTGAGGGACCATGCAGTCAGTTCCTTTTTGTCTGTGAGGGGGGGGATGAGGGACCATGCAGTCACTTCATTTACCTGTGAGGGGGATGAGGGACCATGCAGTCACTTCATTACCTGTGAGGGGGATGAGGGACCATGCAGTCACTTCATTTACCTGTGAGGGGGATGAGGGACCATGCAGTCACTTCATTTGCCTGTGAGGGGGATGAGGGACCATGCAGTCAGTTCCTTTGTCTGTGAGGGGGATGAGGGACCATGCAGTCAGTTCATTTGCCTGTGAGGGGGAGGGAGGGACCATGCAGTCAGTTCCTTTGCCTGTGAGGGGGATGATGAGGGACCATGCAGTCAGTTCCTTTGTCTGTGAGGGGATGAGGGACCATGGGTTCCTTTGAGGGGGGAGGGACCATGCAGTCAGTTCCTTTGTCTGGGAGGGGGATGAGGGACCATGCAGTCAGTTCCTTACCTGTGAGGGGGATGAGGGACCATGCAGTCAGTTCCTTTACCTGTGAGGGGGAGGGAGGGACCATGCAGTCAGTTCCTTTGCCTGTGAGGGGGATGAGGGACCATGCAGTCAGTTCCTTTGCCTGTGAGGGGGATGAGGGACCATGCAGTCACTTCCTTTGTCTGTGAGGGGGATGAGGGATGCAGTCAGTTCCTTTGTCTGTGAGGGGGGATGAGGGACCATGCAGTCTTCCTTTGCCTGTGAGGGGGATGAGGGACAATGCAGTCACTTCATTTACCTGTGAGGGGGATGAGGGACCATGCAGTCACTTCATTTACCTGTGAGGGGGATGAGGGACAATGCAGTCAGTTCCTTTGTCTGTGAGGGGGATGAGGGACCATGCAGTCACTGAGGGGGATGAGGGACCATGCAGTCCACGACATTTACCTGTGAGGGGGATGAGGGACCATGCAGTCACTTCATTTACCTGTGAGGGGGATGAGGGACCATGCAGTCACTTCATTTTCATTTCACTTTGTGTGTGAGGGGGATGAGGGACAATGCAGTCAGTTCCTTTGTCTGTGAGGGGGATGAGGGACAATGCAGTCACTTCATTTGTCTGTGAGGGGGATGAGGGACCATGCAGTCACTTCATTTTCATTTACCTGTGAGGGGGATGAGGGACCATGCAGTCACTTCATTTACCTGTGAGGGGGATGAGGGACCATGCAGTCATGCTTCATTTACCTGTGAGGGGGATGAGGACCATGCAGTCAGTTCCTTTGTCTGTGAGGGGGGGATGAGGGACCATGCAGTCAGTTCATTTTGTCTGTGAGGGGGATGAGGGACCATGCAGTCAGTTCATTTGCCTGTGAGGGGGATGAGGGGACCATGCAGTCAGTTCATTTACCTGTGAGGGGGATGAGGGACCATGCAGTCAGTTCCTTTGTCTGTGAGGGGGATGAGGGACCATGCAGTCAGTTCCTTTGTCTGTGAGGGGGATGAGGGACCATGCATGCAGTCAGTTCATTTGCCTGTGAGGGGGATGAGGGACATGCAGTCACTTCATTTGCTGTGATGTGAGGGGATGAGGGACCATGCAGTCAGTCAGTTCCTTTACCTGTGAGGGGGATGAGGGACCATGCAGTCAGTTCCTTTGCCTGTGAGGGGGATGAGGGACCATGCAGTCAGTTCCTTTGTCTGTGAGGGGGATGAGGGACAATGCAGTCAGTTCCTTTGTCCTGTGAGGGGGGATGAGGGACCATGCAGTCACTTCCTTTTGTCTGTGGGGGATGGGATGAGGGAGGGGGATGAGGGCATGCAGTCACTCATTTACCTGTGAGGGGGATGAGGGACCATGCAGTCAGTTCATTTTTGCCTGTGAGGGGGGATGAGGGACCATGCAGTCAGTTCATTTGCCTGTGAGGGGGATGAGGGACAATGCAGTCAGTTCCTTTGTCTGTGAGGGGGATGAGGGACAATGCAGTCAGTTCCTTTGCCTGTGAGGGGGATGAGGGACCATGCAGTCAGTTCCTTTGCCTGTGAGGGGGGGATGAGGGACATGCAGGGCAGTCACTTCCGTTTGTCTGTGAGGGGGATGAGGGACAATGCAGTCAGTTTCATTTGTCTGTGAGGGGGATGAGGGACCATGCAGTCACTTCATTTACCTGTGAGGGGATGTGAGAGTCATATTGCAGTCAGTCAGTTCATGTGTCTGTGTGGGGGATGAGGGACCATACAGTCAGTTCATTTGTCTGTGAGGGGGATGAGGGACCATGCAGTATTCATTTGCCTGTGAGGGGGATGAGGGACATGCAGTCAGTTCATTTGTCTGTGAGGGGGATGAGGGACAGTCAGTTCACTTGTCTGTGAGGGGGATGAGGGACCATGCAGTCACTTCCTTTGCCTGTGAGGGGGATGATTACAGTCAGTCACTTCATTTGTCTGTGGGGACATATTACAGTCAGTTTCCTTTGTCTGTGAGGGGGATGAGGGGGGATGCAGTCAGTCAGTTCCTGTGAGGGTGAGGGAGGGATTATGCAGTCAGTTCATTTGTCTGTGAGGGGGATATGCAGTCAGTCCATTTCATGTGAGGGGGATTCATGCAGTCAGTTTCATGGGGGTGTGGGACATATTACAGTCAGTTCATTTGTTCATTTGTCTGTGAGGGGGATGATACATGCAGTCAGTTCATTTGCCTGTGTGGGGGACATATTATGCAGTCAGTTCATTTTCTGTGAGGGGATGAGGGACAGTCAGGTTCATTTGTCTGTGAGGGGGACATATTACAGTCGGTTCATTTGTCTGTGAGGGGGGATATTACGGCAGTCAGTTCCTTTGTCTGTGAGGGGGATGAGGGGGATATTACAGTCAGTTCATTTGCCTGTGAAGGGGTGATGGGACATATTACAGTCAGTTCATTTGCCTATGGGGGAGGTGAGGGACATATTACAGTGAGATCATTTGCCTGTGAGGGGGTGAGGGACATATTACAGTCAGTTCATTTGCCTGTGAGGGGGGGATGAGGGCATATCACAGTCAGTTCATTTGCCTGTGAGGGGGATGAGGGACATATACAGTCAGTCAGTTCCTTTGCCTGTGAGGGGGGGAGGGGGGGCATATCACAGTCAGTTCATTTGCCTGTGAGGGGGATGAGGGACATATTACAGTCAGTTCATTTGCCTATGAGGGGGTGAGGGACATATTACAGTGAGATCATTTGCCTGTGAGGGGTGAGGGACATATTACAGTCAGTTCATTTGCCTGTGAGGGGGGATGAGGGACATATTACAGTCAGTTCATTTTGCCTGTGAGGGGGGGGTGGGGGGGCATATCACAGTCAGTTCATTTGCCTGTGAGGGGGATGAGGGACATATTACAGTCAGTTCATTTGCCTATGAGGGATGTGAGGGACATATTACAGTCAGTTCATTTGCCTGTGAGGGGGTGAGGGATATATTACAGTCAGTTCATTTGTATGTGAGGTGGTGAGAGACATATTACAGTCAGTTCATTTGCCTGTGAGGGGGTGAGGGATATATTACAGTCACTTCATTTGTATGTGAGGTGGTGAGAGAGACATATTACAGTCAGTTCATTTGCCTATGATGGAGGTGAGGGACATATTACAGTCAGTTTCATTTGCCTGTGAGGGGGTGAGGGACATATTACAGTCAGTTCATTTGCCTGTGAGGGGGATGAGGGATATATTTACAGTCAGTTCATTTGCCTGTGAGGGGGGTGAGGGACATATTACAGTCAGTTCATTTGCCTGTGAGGGAGGTGAGGGACATATTACAGTCAGTTCATTTGCCTGTGAGGGAGGTGAGGGACATATTACAGTCAGTTCATTTGCCTGTGAGGGAGTGAGGGACATATTACAGTCATTCTATTGAGAGGCATATTAGTGATTCATTTGCCCGTGAGGAGGATGAGTGACATGAAAGAGTCATTCATTTGCTTGTGAGGAAGGTGAGGGACATATTGGAGCCAGTTCATTTGCCTGGAGGCGTAATGGAAGGGGGGGGGGGGCGGTAGGGATATCACAGTTCTAACATTTAGTCTCTCTCAACGCCAAACTCTGGGAATATAATCAGAATTCTAACACTGGGATTCTCTCCACGCTAAACGAATATTCGTCTCGCGGTTCATAGTTACAACATCTTGTCCCTTAGTTACTCTACACACAGAGACCTACAGTTCATGACATGTAAAATTTCACTGACTGAATGAAATCAACTCATGTCAATTTCACTGACTGAATGAAATCAACTCATGTCAATTTCACTGACTCAAATCAATTTATGTAAATTTCACTGACTTAATAAAATCAACGAAATAAAAAGTAAATCCAAAGTGCATCCAGAACACAAAAGTTAGATGAACAGAAAAGAAAACTTTTCAGTTTCTGAGTAAAGAAACAAAGAACGGTCAGAAAATAATAATCGCTGTGTTTACACTTCCAGTATCCTGTCGTCAGTTGACCTGTCTGGAAAACATATGGAATACTCTCTCTCTCTCTCTCTCTCTCTCTCTCTCTCTCTCTCTCTCTCTCTCTCTCTCTCTCTCTTTCTCAGAGTTGACCCTGTCTGGAGAACATATGGAATACTCTCTCTCTCTCTCTCTCTCTCTCTCTCTCTCTCTCTCTCTCTGAGTTGTTTATTCTTCTATTGGCAGATGATGTTGTTTTATTGTCAGAGACGGTTATAGGACTGCAGACACAGCTAAATAACTTTGCAGCATGCTGCTTCTTCGCTTCAATTGAAAGTCAATATGAATAAAAGTAACATAATTGTATTTCGGAAGGGAGGTTATCTAAGTGTAAGAGAACGATGGCTATATGATGGCGTGGTAATGCCTGTAGTTAATGTTTACAAGTATTTGGGAATATTTATCTCCACTCGTCTGAGTTTCACTGCTGCTTGTAAAGATCTTGCCAGTCGAGCGAAAAATGCACTGTTGTGTATAGTTCAGAAGCTATATGCTCTATGTGAGTCAGTTCATTTATTTGCTCTTAAAAAGTATTTAGGCGTAGATCTGCGCACCCCAACGATTTAGTATATGGTGTGAAACAAATAGATTTCCCACGTATGTTAATGCTGCGGTTAACTGCCTTCGATATTGGTTTAAGCTATTACATATGGATGAACATAGGTTACCTAATATAGCGTATAAAATGCTGTATGATTTAGATGCTAAGGGAAAGATGAACTGGGTTTCAAATGTGTGTGTGTTTGTTTATATAGTAATGGTTTTGGTGACGTGTGGTTAAATCAAGGTGTGGGAAATGAAAATCACTTTATAGCAATGTTTCGTCAGCGTTTGATTGACTGTAGAGATGCAAAAACTGGAATAACCACATTTACACTAGTGAAAGATTTCATTTGTATAGAACGTTTTGTAATACTCATTGACTTGAAGCAGTATTTGAAAGCAAATATGGATCGAAAATTGAAGCATATAATGACTAGGTTTAGACTAGGTATATCTGACTTAAATGTGCATCGTTTTTTAGATATAAATGTTGTAATGACCACGATCTGATGTGTCCATTATGCCAGATGTCTAAAGAGGATGAGATACACTTCGTTCTTTGTTGTCAAAGATTGAAAGAAATAAGAGAAAAGTTTTTGGAGCCTAAATATTATCGACAACCTTGTTTATTTAAACTAAGTCTACTCATGGCATGCACTAAACCTGATGTTGTACGAAAATTTATCGTTGTTTTGTATAAGGCTTTTAAATATAGAGAAATAGCTACTTCATAGTTTTGCATGACGTGCCTGCCATAACTATAGCCTTTTGCTCTCTCTGTTGGAGGTAGAGGTGGGGTTCAGGTTATTTGAAAAAGGAGATGAGAGAAGGAGAAAAAATATAGAGGTAGAAAAACAAAAAAACAACAAAAAGCAGCTGAGAAAGGGGATTTTTACAGCACGTCAAGCCGTTTTGTATCGTAAAAAGTAAACCCGTTTAAACCAGTAACCCTAATGGGCTACCGTCGTTGAAACACGGCTGTAGTTTAAAAAAAAAAACTAAATAAACCAACCAAATACAAAAAAGAAAAAAAGAAAAAAGAAATGGAGAGAGAGGGAGAGGGGGGGGGGGGGGGGGGGATTTAACACACATGACCTGTTTTTTATTTCATCAATGCTATACGTAGTTGGGTCGATTAAACGTTTCATGATTTGCTTCCAAACCGAACGTTAAAGGCTAGAACATATTAAATGTATTTTAAGTGACTGAAACAGACCGCAAAGTTACTGGAAACAGTCAAAAAAGCGTTAAAGAAAAGGCTCAAAGAAACGCTCTTTTAACACAAAATACGAAACCAACCAACCAACAAACAACCAACCAAAATCTACAAATACGTCTTGTTCAGACGTTACAAAACAATAGACATCAATAAATCATTTCTCTTTCATACATTGTTTTCATGCTGACTATGGTCTGTTACAAACAACAGACACCAATCAATCACTTCTCTTTCATACATTGTCATTTTCACGCTTGGAATGATATTGTTTATTGAGGAGCATCACTTGTCTGTGGGTTGAAACTTTTGAGGAAGCATATTTGTTAAAAATGTACTTGCTGTTTTGTGCTTTTTTTTTTTTTATTAAGATAGGCGCTACTTTCAACATTTTTTTTGGGTCTAACTAGGCGCTTCTCTTGTTCAATGTGACGTGTTTGATTTCTGAGGTCAAATGCGACACATTGCATTACATAGGCTGCTGTGATGTAAACGAATGTGCAAAAAATGTGTCTGAGTAAACCATCATAGTCTTACATTTCACTGGAACATTGAACAGTAGCCATCTGCATGAGTTACCCCATCATTCAAGTAGTCCTTCGAATGTCGACTTCTATGTGACGTCAAACATCAATATGCATACCTGTGTGACGTCAAACATCAACCTGCATAGCTGTGTGACGTCAAACATCAACATGCATCTGCACTGTGTTCCTTACCATTCAAGTAGTCCTTCGAATGTCGACTTCTGTGTGACGTCAAACATTAACATGCAACCATGGGCGCCCCGGTAGTAAGATGACGTGATGCTCCGAAATCGCTCCTGACCTGCAAAGGAAAAAAAAAAAAAAAAAAAGACGATGTGCAAAAAAATCTGCAAGGGAGGTAATCTGGGGTACAGCTGGCGTTCAGCGCGAGTAATCCTGCTCTGTTCATGGGGCAGATGCCGCTCGTGGCCACGGCTAAAGTAGTGTTGTCGCATGAGTCAGCTTAGCAGGTCAACCCGAGAGAGAAACTGCCAACACATGTGTGTGAAGCCATACGTCTACAACGCACACAGTCAAGATCACAATCGTTATCCAGCCACGTGTTTCAAATAAGAAGAAAAACGATTCTTTAGATCTGTTTGCTCGACCCGTAGACAGAATAACAGAGAGGACTGCAGTTTTACGAAGGACATTCTGTTGTTGGTGCTACTGCTTGCTGCTGTTGCTGCTGCTGCTGCTGCTGTTACTGCAACTACTACGACAACAGTTACTACAACTGCTTCTCCTGAGGCTGTTTTCTGCTGCTTCTATGACAGCTGCTGCTCCTCCTCCTGCTGCTGCTACCATTGCCATTGCTGCTTCTGCTGCAAACTACTATTACTACTACCACTGCTACTGCTGCTGCTGTTGCTGCTACTTCTGCCGCCGTTACTGTTGGTGCTAGTGCTTCTGGCAATTACCGTTTATATTGCTGCTGCCATAACAGATGAAAACAGTTGAAAATATCATAAAGCCCATCATGCCTTCTCTCTCTCTCTCTCTCTCTCTCTCTCTCTCTCTCTCTCTCTCTCTCTCTCTCTCCTCTCTCTCTCTCTGCACGCGGTAGTGCGTGCGTGCGTGTGTGTGTGTGTGTGTGTGTGTGAGAGAGAGAGAGAGAGAGAGAGAGAGAGAGGAAGTGAGAGAGAGAATGTACTTCTATTGTCTTAGACAGACTGAGTACGAATGACATAATGGGTTTTTTATGTATGTGCGTATAAACAGTGTGTGTGTGTGTGTGTGTGTGTGTGTGTGTGTGTGTGTGTGTGTGTGTGTGTGTGTGTGTGTGTACATGTGTCTGTGTATGCAAGAGAGAGAGAGAGAGTGTGTGTCTGTGCGTGTGTGGTGTCTCTGTGTGTGTGCAGAGAGAGAGAGAGAGAGAGAGAGAGAGAGAGAGAGAGAGAGAGTATTTCCATTGTCTTAGACTACGTATGTGTGACACGGTGTATGTATGTGCGTATAAATAGTGTGTGTGTGTGTGTGTGTGTGTGTGTGTGTGTGTGTGTGTGTGTGTGTGTGTGTGTGTGTATAAAAGATAGGCTGAGTAGGACAGTCTGGACAGACTGTGTGTGTAAACAGTTGTTTCTATATATGTACGCAAAACAGTGAGTGTAAGTGCGTATGAGCGCGTGCACGCGAGTTTGTGTGTGCCTGCGTGCGTGTTTGACACGGAGAGTTGGGTGTGGGTACGCTTTCTAATGCCCCCACAATGACGTCATTCATTGTATCCGGTTATTCAAATTAAGGCGCAACGACTCTCTCTCTCTCTCTCTCTCTCTCTCTCTCTCTCTCTCTTCTCCAGAAACCATATAACCTTCCTGCATAAAAGCAGCGCTGCTTGTTGTTCAACGTGTAGAGACACCATGACCCTGTATCACTACCTACAGCAAAGTCATGTTTCCGTTTGCGTCTGTTGGCCTGGCCATTTGTCTGTGGGCGTGAACTGTACAAAAACATTTAGCTGATTTTCTTACAACTTGGGTGGGAAGGTGAAACATGGATTGGGGGGGGGGGGAGGGGGGGGGGGGGGGTAAATAGGCAATGTGGGTGAAATCCAAGCAAGAGATCCAGTATTGACCAGAAAGATTATGTAGTACACAAGTTGTAACAACTTCACTTCATACCAACTATTACTTACAATCCTTAGAGCGTAGGGAGTTCAAGAGTCGAAACACTTGTCTGACGGCGGGGGGGGGGGGGGGGGGGGGGGGGGGGGGGGGGGGGGGGGAGGGAGTGGAGGGGAGGGAGGGGGATCTTCTCTGAAGACCTTCTGCTGTCACGCTCTCCCTAGAGTTTCTTGCTACAGTATTGATCAGAAAGATCATCTAGTGTAACCAAGGTGTAACCACTTCTGTTCATACCACACAAATTACTTCCCCTGGCGAAGACAGTCGGTTCAGGCTTGTTCACGTGATCTACAGCAGCTACTCCCAACGTGCCACTGAAGGAAAACACTGTGAAGTTTCCGTTATGGACGGCATTATTCCAGGTTTCAAAGGGAGTGCAGGCGGCGGAAACTGAAACAAACTTTAAACTAAAAGTACCACTCCACCGAACGAAAGAGTCAAACAAACACAAACTACAAGACAAAACACGTCGCGTTTCGACCTCTTCGGTCTTCTTCCGGCAAGACACATACCATTCAAGACCATGAAAAACGAACAATCTCTCATCTCCTCGAATTAGGTGCACAATTTTCCACTTCCATTTTGCACACACTTTGAATAGAGAAGGGATTGTTCGTTCTTCGTTTTCATTGTCTTGAATGTTGTTTGTCTTGCTGGAAGAAGACTGAAGAGGTCGAAACGCGTCTTGAGTTGTCTTGCATTTTGTTTGTCTCTTTCGTTCAGTGGAACAGTGATTTGTCTTTTAAGTGAATTTATGTACATAGGGCCCGTAGTCAAGTGGTTGAAGCATTTGCTTGCAGTGCTGACGATCGGGAGTTTGAACTCCTCGTGGGGGTGGGTTGTTTCCGGCTTGAAAACCCTCTGTGTGCACCCAGCAGTCATTGAAAACCCTCTCTGACCACCCAACAGTCAATGAAAACCCTCTCTGTCCACCCAACAGTCAGCGAAAACGCTCTGTCCACCCAACAGTCAACGAAAACGCTCTGTCCACCCAGCAGTCAATGAAAAACCCTCTGTCCACCCAGCAGTCAATGAAAACCCTCTGTCCACCCAGCAGTCAATGAAAACCCTCTCTGTCCACCCAACAGTCAATGAAAACCCTCTCTGTCCACCCAACAGTCAATGAAAACGCTCTGTCCACCCAGCAGTCAAATGAAAAACGCTCTGTCCACCCAGCAGTCAATGAAAACCCTCTCTGTCCACCCAGCAGTCAATGAAAACCCTCTCTGTCCACCCAACAGTCAACGAAAACGCTCTGTCCACCCAGCAGTCAATGAAAACGCTCTGTCCACCCAGCAGTCAATGAAAACCCTCTGTCTGTCCACCCAGCAGTCAATAAAGCCCTCTCTGTCCACCCAGCAGTCAATGAAAAACCTGATTCACTTCAGGAAAGGGTAAAGGCGATTTAAAAAGGGACGGGCTCCGCTTTCTGTGCTGTGCCCAAACATAGTGAACCCTGTTCAGCCAGTAGGCTATGGAACTTCAACTAAAAAAAAAAAATAAAAATAAAAAAAACCACACCCACACCACACACACACACATACATATATATATATATATATATGTGTGTGTGTGTGTGTGTGTGTGTGTGTGTGTGTGTGTTTACCGTTTCTGGTATTTTACCGTTTCTGGTTTCTACTTCAGTCAGTTCTACAGGGTGCGGAGCTCAGGACAACAAGAGAGCATTATTTTTTAAATCTGCATCATCGTGCATTAATTAGAAGAGGGGGAATCCAAGATTCGAACCACCGAGTCGATGGGGGTGCAGTTCCCGGAGTACCCATCTGATTACCAATTGATTATTTTCATCGATTTCATTATATATTATTTTTGTTTGTTTGTTTGTTTGCTGTTTTTTCGAGTCGATTTGAAAATAAGTATACTCAGACTGTTCACTCACCAGTTCATAAGCATCAATATCCTGATGAAGTGCTCTCTCTCTCTCTCTCTCTCTCTCTCTCTCTCTCTCTCTCTCTCTCTCAACACTACTCCCACTTACCATCTCTCTCTCTCTCTCTCTCTCTCTCTCTCTCTCTCTCTCTCTCTCTTTTTTTTTACTCACCAGCCGTGTCGTTGATTTTCACCCGGATTCGTTTCCCATCTCTCAAGAACAGCAACTCCACAACGCCAGAGCAAAATCAACCAGACACGTGACTCCCGGCTGCTGTGGGCTCACTGGTAAGCGCTTTGAGTAACGTCCCTTTGTTCACGCTGTAATCTCCCAGCAAAATGATCTTCAATGTCATGTGATAGGCTTCTGCCATCTTGGGAGTTTCACAGAGAAAAAGACTTTGCCCCTTTTTTGTGACTGATTTTACGTAACACTATGTGTCTTAATGATGTAAAGTGTGCATCACATTAAAGCTGAATTCCTCATATGGTGAGGAGCGCGACATGGTTTCTTTTTTTTTCGAATGTCCCTTGAATGTCCTTTTTTCTGAAAAATGAAATTCTCTTTTACGGGTGGACTGATAGTCTCAAACAGTGACGATTCATTTATAAAACTGGTACACATCGTCAGTTCCGACGCAACTGTTCATTTGATTTATTTCCATTGTGAATGGATTTAGTGGATAACTGAAATACATGTTTCAATTTTGAACCGAATAAAAGAGATGCCAAATGGCACACGTGAAATAAAAGTGTGCTTTTCCCAAAAAAACGTGATGCCCCCAATCCGTGCTCTTCAAAGGGCATGGTGAACCTGCTGGTCATGTTCTCCCGCCATCCGACACCATGCCAGACACCCATCACATCAGTGACGTCATGTCCGCTGAAACTACCACATAGTGTGTAGAGTCCATCAGATATCCATCATATCACTGACGTCATGTCCGATGAAACTGCCACATAGTGTGTAGAGTCCATCAGATATCCATCATATCACTGACGTCATGTCGGCTGAAACTGCCACATAGTGTGTAGAGTCCATCAGATATCCATCATATCACTGACGTCATGTCCGCTGAAACTGCAACACAGTGTGTAGAGTCCATCAGATATCCTCGAAAACTTTGGTCTTATGTTGGTGAAGTTCTTGTGACCCCGAATTCTACAACAGAAAGCATAGACAACCGCGCAGCAGTAGTAAACATGTACAACGTTCGGGCACGTGCGTGCAGCATACACACACACACACACACACACACACACACACACACACACACACACACACACACACACATACACACACGTACGCACGCACACACACACACACACACACACACACACACACACACACACACACACACACACACACACACACACACACACACACACACACACACACACACACACTGACTGACGTAAACCATTTACTGTCACATTACACATAGTGTTGTACGACGTAACGTATTTACTGCATGTTTAGTGTGACGTCCGCACGTATGTGTATGTGTGTGTGTGTGTGCTGTGTGTGTCTGTGTGGTGTATGTTTCTGTGTGTGTGTGTGTGTGTGTGTGTGTGTGTGTGTGTGTGTGCGCGCGCGCGCGCGCGCGCGCGTATGTGTGCATGTGTGCGTGCCTGCGTGAGTGTGTGTATATCTATGTACGTGTCTGCGTGTGTGTGTGTGTGTGTGTGTGTGTGTGTGTGTGTGTATGTGTGTGTGGGTCTGTGTGTGTGTGTGTGGGGGGGGTGTCTGTCTGTCTGTCTGTCTGTCTGTCTGTCTGTGTCAGTGTGTGTCTGTCTGTGTGTGTGTGCGGGTGCGTGCGTACGTGCGTACGTGTATGTGTGTGTGCGTGCGTGCGTGCATGCGTGCGTGCACGCGCGCGCGCGCGCGCGCGTGTGTGTGTGTGTGTGTGTGTGTGTGTGTGTGTGTGTGTGTGTGTGTGTGTGTGTGTGTACATACGCGTATGTGTGCGTGCATGCGTACCGACGTGTATGCATGCATGCGTGTGGTTGCATACGTTTGTGTGTCTGTTGTGTCAAGTCAAGTCAAGTCAAGTCAAGTAAACTTTATTATCTCAATTTGAGAAATTAATTTGTGGTCACACACATTCACACAGCAAATAAACAATAATTTAGCCACATTACCCCATTTTCTCACATACGACATACATTCATATAGAGGAATTTGGATTTTCATTAAACATCTTCTCGGTTCATGAAATCAATGGACAGGGGAATAAAAAACTTTGTTTAAATCTGACACTTCTGCATTTAACCGATCGATATCTTCGTCCTGACTGAAGAAGGTCATACTG
>JADBJO010003421.1:192402-194902 GCA_016801955.1 Conus betulinus
ACTGTCTGTCTGTCCGACGACGACTCTCTCTCTCTCTCTCTCTCTCTCTCTCTCTCTCTCTCTCTCTCTCTCTCCAGCGCGTGCGCGCGCGCTTGCGTGTGTGTGTATGTGTGTGCGTGCCTGCCTGCATGTGTGTGTGTGTGTGTGTGTGTGTGTGTGTGTGTGTGTGTGTGTGTGTGTGTGTGTGAGTGTGAGCCAAGATGTGTGTGTGTGTGTGTAATGACGTGTGTGTGTTATGCGTGTGTGTGTGTTGTGATTTTATCACATGTGTGTGTGTGTGGGTTGCGCGCGTGTGTGTGTGTATGCATCAGTGTGTGTGTTTTGTCTGTCTGTCTGTATGCCTGTCTAACTCTGTGTGTGTGTGTGTTGTGTGTGTTGCATTTGTGTGTGTGTGTGTGTGTTTGTGCTGGGTCGAGCCAAGTCAATCTTTGTCCATAATGTCGCCCAGCAATTTATTTGTAAAATGAATAGATTATCATCTGGAAACATTTCGCCGTTTACCTGTAGAAAACATACACATAATGGGTTTTGTGAAATCAGTTCTTGTCTTTTACTTGTCGCGCGCATAGGCACATGCACATGGTTTTATTTCGCTTTTATTACCTGGCTTAGCTAGGTCCAGTCAGTGAGTCTTTGGATGACATCTTGAAATTTATTCGTAAGTTTATAGGTTCAGAATCACTCGAATGAATAGATTATCATCTGGAAACATTTCGCCCGTTTACTTTTAAGAAAACGGGGTAAGTCAATTACGTAGATGAAGAACAAAAGGAGTCCTAAGATAGAACCCTGTGGTACTCCATCTCCAACAAACATAAGTTTAGATGTTTGATTATTTACTATAACTGAAAATGTGCCTTTCAGAAAGAAAAGATGACATAAGAGACAAATAAATTCTGGAGATAATTTATAGAATTTCACTTTACGCAACAATGAATGATTAATATTACATGAAAGGCTTTTTCAAAGTCTTCAAAGATAAAAAGCCGGTACATTTGTTTTCATGTAAGCCGTACAGTAGACTTTCAGTAAGTTGTATGAGTGTCGTATGACAAGAGTGGTTTGTGCGGAAGCCCATTGATTTTATGGATATGATTGGTTTTTTAGAAAAGATAAGCAGGCAGACACTTCTGTACGTGTTTTTCAATAGGTTTTGATAGAAAAGACAATATCGAAATACGTTTGTAATTTGAAGGATTTGATTAATCTCTTCATTTATTATGTCGATATACAACACACACACACACACACACACACACACACACACACACACACACACACACACACACACACACACTATGCCTGTGCCTCTCTCAACAAAGTAGAAGTAAACACACACTTTTGTAGTCTACATGAGGAAAACTGAGTTTCTGAAAAGGAAAGTAAAACAAACTGATCATTTCAGTTAAATCATACTAGAAAACATCTTTCTCTGTTGAATATTAATCTTTATGTTGATGTATGTTTGTTAAAAAAAAAAAAAAAAACTTTCTATATTCTACTGTTCTGTATTGCGTTGTGTTATAGTGTTTTGTTGTGTATTACTGCACGGCACTGTGTTATCTGTCAATATAAGTATTGTGTTTTAGTACCGCACTGTGTTATTTTGCATTATTTTGTATCATGGGAATTTCGTTTTTGCACTTGTATGTTTGTGTATGTAATGTTTGTATTGTGATGTGTTTGCATAGCGCTGAACTGCATTATATCGTTCTGAATTTAAGAAACTTATCAAAAACCTTAAAACAAATATTATGGAAAAAAAAAAAAACAACTGAACATATTTTCATGAAATTCGCTGGACAGACTCCGGTCTGCGGAGGGCGGCAGACGATGACGTTAAAGTGTAGTGAAGGTCTGAATCACGGGATACATCTCAGGTCTGTTAGATCCTAAAAAAAAAACTCTATGCGCAGATTTCAACAGACCTGGATACAGAGAGGAGACACAGCCTGCAGCCAACACCTTTACATTCTGGTGTAAGGTGAGATAATGCTGCTCATAGCCCAGCCGACCGCAAAGGACCATGTCAGGGCTGTCACCGCGCTGAGGGCAACTCACAAGTCATTTGAAAAAAAAAAAAAAAAAAAAAAAAAACACTTATCACACACAGCTTTTTAAAATACGCCTCCTAAGAACACATCGGAAATTCTGTGAACAATCTTTCTCGCCTGTAAAATCTGATATCAGATGAAGAGTGTTAATCTCTTTCAGAAATTCAAAGATCACATAAGGCATGCCTCTGCTCAAGTGTCGGACAGACATCTGTGATGCCAATAGGCCATCGAAAATGTCGACCAGGGCTCCAAAGTGTGTGTGTGTGTGTGTGTGTGTGTGTGTGTGTGTGTGTGTGTGTGTGTGTGTGTGTGTGTGTGTGTGTGTGTGTGTGTGTGTGTGTCCTTCATTCAACGTCTATCCACTATTCGTGATATTAAAACAAACGCCAAAGTGTTTTCAAGATAGAATGATGACCACATGGTCGATTGGAAGTGTACTTTTT
>JADBJO010003421.1:199902-202402 GCA_016801955.1 Conus betulinus
GGCTTGATCTCCCCTCTTTGTGTGCCAAATGAGGAGGCTTGATCTCCCCTCTTTGTGAAATGAGGAGGACTGATCTCCCCTCTTTGTGTGCCAAATGAGGAGGCTTGATCTCCCCTCTTTGTGAAATGAGGAGGTTTGATCTCCCCTCTTTGTGTGTGAAATGAGGAGGACTGATCTCCCCTCTTTGTGTGCGAAATGAAGAGGCTTGATCTCCCTTCTTTGTGAAATGAGGAGGTTTGATCTCCCCTCTTTGTGTGTGAAATGAGGAGGTTTGATCTCCCCTCTTTGTGAAATGAGGAGGCTTGATCTCCCCTCTTGTGTGTGTGAAATGAGAAGGCTTGATCTCCCCTCTTTGCGAAATGAGGAGGCTTGATCTCCCCTCTTTGTGTGTGAAATGAGGAGGCTTCATCTCCCCCTTTTGTGAAATGAGGAGGCTTGATCTCCCCTCTTTGTGAAATGAGGAGGCTTGATCTCCTCTCTTTGTGTGCGAAATGAGGAGGCTTGATCTCCCCTCTTTGTGTGCGAAATGAGGAGGCATCATCTCCCCGCTTTGTGAAATGAGGAGGTTTGATCTTCTCTCTTTGTGAAATGAGGAGGTTTGATCTTCCCTCTTTGTGTGTGAAATGAGGGGGCTTGATCTCCCCTCTTTGTGAAATGAGGAGGCTTGATCTCCCCTCTTTTTGAAATGAGGAGGCATCATCTCCCCTCTTTGTGAAATGAGGAGGCTTGATCTCCCTTTTTTGTGTGTGAAATGAGGAGGCTTGATCTCCCCTCTTTGTGTGTGAAATGAGGAGCATCATCTCCCCTCTTTGTGAAATGAGGAGGCTTGATCTCCCCTCTTTGTGTGTGAAATGAGGAGGCATCATCTCCCCTCTTTGTGTGCGAAATGAGGAGGCTTGATCTCCCCCCTTTGTGAAATGAGGAGGACTGATCTCCCCTCTTTGTGAAATGAGGAGGCTTGATCTCTCCTCTTTGTGAAATGAGGAGGTTTGATCTCCCCTCTTTGTGTGTGAAATGAGGAGGAGGTTTGATCTCCCCTTTTTGTGAAATGAGAAGGCTTGATCTCCCCTCTTTGTGTGTGAAATGAGGAGGCTTCATCTCCCCTCTTTGTGTGTGAAATTAGGAGGCTTGATCTCCCTTCTTTGTGTACCAAATGAGGAGGCTTGATCTCCCCTTTTTGTGTTTGAAATGAGGAGGCTTGATCTCCCCTCTTTGTGTGCCAAATGAGGAGGCTTGATCTCACCTCTTTGTGAAATGAGGAGGCTTGATCTCCCCTCTTTGTGTACCAAATGAGGAGGCTTGATCTCCCCTCTTTGTGTGTGAAATGAGGAGGCCTGATCTCCCCTCTTTGTGTGCTAAGCTCCCCATCACGTCTCTGTCAGAGGAACAGGGTAGCCAGTCAAAAATCATCATGGGAAAAACAGCGGAAAAGGAAGGGGGGGGGGGGGGGGGGTTGTCAATCATCTGACAGAACGGTAACTTCCCAGCATGGGCAAGACGGCATGAAGTGGTCGCGATCAG
Organism: Conus betulinus; assembly: GCA_016801955.1. NCBI lineage: Eukaryota > Metazoa > Mollusca > Gastropoda > Neogastropoda > Conidae > Conus > Conus betulinus. Next base: position 201,424 of record JADBJO010003421.1, read on the forward strand.
AGATGACAATCCCTAGGATGCTGTGGTCTCCAGCCTTTGTGCTCATGAACAAAGTTATGATATCCATTCCTGTGAGACCCGTGCAGACAGGCACAGCCAGGAAACATCTGGTCAGTTTCCGTGATAAGACCAGGTGATCGCCAGGTAGCAATCTTTGCACGATAAGCCGGAGTGAGTGGAGAAGGGAGACGGGGTGACGCAGCCTTTCTTTGTAGTGGCGTTGGTGTCGGGGGGGGGGGGGAGGGGGGGCGGGGGGGGGGGGGGGGGGAATACTCTGTGCGATTTTCACGCGAAACACGCCACTGTCAGAAAAGGAGAGGGAGGATTTAGAGAGGAGTGAGGCGACCCTCGGTACAGTCACGTGGAAACTCTCTATATAACGTTGACGTCATTTCTTTATTGTACGTGGTGTTTTCTGATAGTTCTTCCTCGTTTCCATAGGTGTACTTCACTGGCAATTCATCAGCAACGAAAAGCCAAACCCCTCCAGAAAAGAGATTCCATGCCTGATATTGCGAATTGACCAATACCAGAAAGCACCATACCAGAAAGCGAATACCAGAAAGCACCCTACCAGAAAGTGAATACCAGAAAGCGAATACCAGAAAGCACCATACCAGAAAGCGAATACCAGAAAGCACCATACCAGAAAGCGAATACCAGAAAGCACCATATCAGAAAGCACCATACCGACCGCGCCTTCATGGATCTGTGTCTAAACGCCGATACCCACCACCCCCGTTTCATCCCCTTCCCTGACCTTGACCTTTGCCACCTGCCTGAGAGGTGGCAACTCCCACATGTGCTACAGGATATCCGGGACATTGCTCAGCGAGTTGTGAAACTGCGCGTGCGCAAGAAAAGTCCCGACCGTTTCTCACATCTTCCAGATGGTCCAGATAAAAGAAGGTGAGACTGCATGTGGATTTCGGGATCCAACTCGATTGGTGTTTTATTTATGCCTCACCTTTCTTTCGTT
>JADBJO010003421.1:207402-214902 GCA_016801955.1 Conus betulinus
AGTAGTGAGATACCACTCACTCAGAAAGAATCAGTGGTGAGATACCACTCACTCAGAAAGAATCAGTAGTGAGATACCACTCACTCAGAAAGAATCAGTGGTGAGATACCACTCACTCAGAAAAAAATCAGTAGTGAGGTACCGCTCACTCAGAAAGAATCAGTAGTAAGATACCACTCACTCAGAAAGAATCAGTAGTAAGGTACCGCTCACTCAGAAAGAATCAGTAGTAAGATGCCACTCACTCAGAAAGAATCAGTGGTAAGGTACCGCTCACTCAGAAAGAATCAGTGGTAAGGTACCGCTCACTCAGAAAGAATCAGTAGTAAGGTACCGCTCACTCAGAAAGAATCAGTAGTAAGGTACCGCTCACTCAGAAAGAATCAGTAGTAAGGTACCGCTCACTCAGTAACATGCAGATCCAGAACAAATGGTGAATTTCAACTGAAAACAAAATTAAGAGAAGTGTATTTTTCGACATTGTCTTCAGTTTGTTTAGACGTATTGCGCGGATCATAGCACCTGCAAAGAAAAGATATATTGATCTCTTCAAACTTTTAATATTTTGGTGGGAATCCGAATCAGCACCCGGAATCAGCGAGCTAAATAATAGTCAGAGGGAGGGGGGAGGAGAAGGGCATGGACTGGGCACCCGTTCGAGCTAATCACAGAGTGCCCATCTAGCTATTATTATCAATCATCATCGTAAATCATCATCATCGTCATCAACATCGTCGTCGTCGTTGCCGACATCATCGTCGTTGTCGTCATCATGTGTTAACCTGTTAATGTCCAGGTGTCCATAGGCGAGATGTCACGCAGACTCAATATGACCGACGCTTTGTACAGCGCCACCACTTGCCCCGGCTGTAGCGGGGCCCCCGTGGTCCGCCTCAGCAGCGACTTTCCACTGTACGTTGCTGCCGGCCAGTTCATCCACCACGGCTACGACAGCGAGAGGGCGACCGGCGTCGGCAGTCTGCGACCCCTGGTCCCTCTGCCCTACTTCCGCTTCCTGGACGTTGGCGGAATGAGACGCGTGGTGGCGTCAGCGTACAGACCCATCTCCTACTGGGCGCTGTACTTGAAGGACCTCGTGGAGACGGAGAGCGTGCTGTTCAACTGTACGAACACAGTCTGTGACTTTATCACCTTGTACAGCTTCTTCTGCAGCTGGCAGGACCCATGGACCGTGAGGCTGCTCTGGATGTTGCTCGGGATGGTGTTCTGTCAGATGGCGCTGTGCGCCAAGCACGGAATACATGTTTCTGTCCTGCACATGTTATATCTGTTGTCCGCTCTGTCCAGGCATTGGGTTACATGGTTGGCGTGTTTCCTAGTGCCACGTGTCCATCACAGTCTGCTGTGGGTGACGCCCCTTTGGCTGGGGATGTTGTTCTTGTCGCGTCAAGTGTCTGTAGTCCTACTGGTGTTACTAGGCGCTGATTTCACACCTTTCTGAAAACGTGGTGAGGCAGAAGATCAATCGGTGTGAAACAAAGAAGTCGGGGTTCAATACCCAACCGTCAAAATGAAAATCCTTTTTTTTTTTTTTTTCCAAACGCAGCCACTTCATACTCATAACTATTGAGTGGAGAATGGCTGAGATGGAATTTTTGTAGGAATGAGCGGCGTTAAGTGTGATGCCTTAGACCCCAGCAATATGAAGTAGAAAAGATTATTGTTTCATGTGCTTCTGTTTGCTTTTGTTCATTCTGTACTCACCGTTATGTACATGTATTGGTCGACTCTCATTGTATCATTTCCAGATTATGCATCAGAAGAAAAATCCAGATGCTTGAGCTAGCTGTAGGTTTGAACAGGTGCCACAGCCGAGAGGTTCAGTGACAGAGTCTGAGGGTGGCAGGTTCCAGTCTGAACAGGTCCTGGCATCTTGCAGCAATCCGCATTCACCAGTCTGTACAACAGCGTTTTTAGTCCGCCATTCCATGACGGGTTATCCCAGTCTTCATAATACCGTTGTTTGTCTTTTCCAAGAAATATTTGTCCAAATTTCATGACACCGCTGTTCACCCTTTTACAAAATAGTGGCCGAATCTTCATAACACCGTTATTCGCTCTTTCCACGAAATCTTTGTCCAGTCTTCATGATACGCTTATCAGCCCTTTTCACACACATATTAGTCCAGTTTTCATAAAGCCGTTATAAGCCTTTTTCAAGAGAGATATTTCACCATTTTCATAACACCGTTGTTTGTCCTTTCCATAAATTATGTATCCATTCTTCATAATACCGTTATTCACCCTTTTCACAAATGTCTTCAATTTTCATATATCGTCATTCGTCCTCCCCTCAAAATATCTGTACAGCCTTCATAATAAGACAGCGATCCACCATTTCCACGAAAACATATTTCCAGTTTTCATGGTACAGCTATCAGTTCAATTAAACACATATTTTTCTCAAATTTTTATCATACCTTTAATCCCACGAAAATTTTTTTCAATCTTCATGTCACTGTTTTCAGTTTCTTCTGTTTTCGTAAAACCGTTATCAGTCTATTTCATGACGTATTTCACCAACATGTATCCTTGTTCCAACTATTATTAGTCTTTCCCATGCAATTTTTGTCCAGTCTTTATCACTTTGATATGAGTCTAGTCAATGAAAAATTTGTCCTATCTTCACCAGTGTCATCAGCTGTCACACGGACTATTTCTCCAGTCTTCATGATACTGTTATCAGCCCAGCCCAGGAATTATTCGTCCAGTCTTCGTTACACACGTCATCAATCCATTCCATGAAAATTCTGAACGGCCGTCATGATACCGTAATCAATTCACCCAATGGAATATTTCTCTTGTCCTCAATACACCGTCGGGAGTCCCTCTCATGAAATATTTCATCATCTTCACGATGCTATTCTGAGAGCTTTTCACATCTTTTTCTTTTTGTCTTTGTAACTCTGTTATTGTTATTTTCATAAGTATCTAAGTAGTGTCCTACATCTTCCAATGCACATATGTTCTCAAGTTTCCTGCCATGTGTTGCGATAGGTGTCCGCAGGCTGGCACGAGCTTCTATCACACGTGTGTAAGGAAGTTCCCTTAATGATCTGCAACAGAGGACCAAATATTGCTAGAGGTATACACTTGTCTTCAAGCTACCTTCACTGTTTTGCGACATAAAGGCAAACATTAGAATAACACTCTGACATATGTGTGTTTCTTTTCCAGATCATTCAAATACTGGAATTGATATAGACATGTTTTAAGTGTCCTTTACAGCAGCAGCTGTCCCGCAGACAGGCTGCATCTCCTGGCGCACCAGTGTTGCAAAGTGTGTCCTTTCATGGTTTACGACAGCGGTCCAAAAGAATGGTGTAACCTTCCGACATGTGTAATTATCAAATTGTTTTGTTTTGTTGTTAGTTTCATATTTTACAATAGTATCCAATGACTGGTAATAATCACAGGGCAAGTGAATCATTAGTGAAAGGCACTTTGGCCCTGTCTGCCTTTATGTTTTATACAGCACAAATACAGTAGAATACGTCTTCGTCGAACTGAACATGTTCACTTGTCAGTTTAAGAGGGTACTAGCCATCCTGATGAAATAACGCAAGTAGTGACATCCGACTTAACATAAACAAGAAGAAGACTGAGCTGATGAAGATCAACACCACAGACAGCAGCCCAGTTACAGTCGGAGGCGAGCCCATCAGGGAAGTAGAATCCTTTGTCTACTTGGAAAGCGTATTTGACAAGTACGGAGGCACCGACTGAGACACCAGGCAGCCAGGATGGGCAAGACGCGAGCAGCATTCATCATGCTAAAAAAATCTGGGTCTCAGGAGAGATCAGAAAGACGATAAAATTGCGTATCTTCAATTCAAAACGTGAGAATGACCAAGGCAATACAGCAAAAAATTCAGACCTTCATCAACACCTGTCTGAGGCGCATCTTCAAAATCAGATGGCCAGAGAAGATCACCAATGAAGATCTATGGAAGCAAGCAGGACAGAAACCGTTGCCGAGTAGATTCTGCGGAGGAAGTGGGGCTGCACTGGACACACTCTCAGGAAGCCAGCATCCAGCACCACACGCCAAGCCCTGACATGGAACCCGCAGGGGAAACGGAAGAGAGGCCGACCTCGCAGCAGCTGGAGGCGAGACACTGAGGGCAGTACAGAGATGAAGAGGCAGGGGACCAACTGGACAGGCATTCGTGAGCAGCCCAGAACCGAGTGCAATGGCGGAGTGTTGTCGATGGCCTATGCTCACCGTTGAGCTATGGGCCTAAGTAAGTAAGTAAGAGAGACATCCGAGACAAATGTTTATGGAGTTTCATGGCCTCAGCCCATACCAGCTCGTTGCAAGTGTTGAATGCTCTCTGGCCGCCAGTGTAAAGACTGGAGCCATGAAGTGGAGTTTCAAGCACTGTGTTGATGTATCCCTGAAAGTGGTGTTTGCATTTCCTGGCCCAGACTGCAGCTGTTCGTATCTCCCGGGCCTGGCTGCAACAGCGCTAATGGCAAAGGAAAGTGTTAGGTAAAGCCTTAATTTGGCATTGAGGTTCAGACACGACTGGTATTCCACCGAGTTCCATGCCTGTGATATGTTCGTGTCAAAGTCTAAAGACCTGACACGTTTGTGGGAAGTGTCGTTGGATGGACGTGAAGGCGTTAATTAGCGGTAGAACTCATTTGAGGCTGGCCCCCACGATTAAGCTTTCTTTTTTTTTTTGTCTCCTGTCCCACTCCAGTGGCATTCAGCGATCCTTCCGGCCCCTGTCCATAGTTACACCCTGGCTTGTCCCGTCCCAGTCCCGGCAGCGGTAATCCACAGGGAGAATCAGAGTCATGTCTTCATGAGGCAGCCCACCAGAGGAGACACTGCGCTGCTGCCGAGTCACTTCGGTGGTGTTCAGTAGTGCCCGTTCTGATCCAATATATGCAGGACACCACCTACTACCCCCCAACAGAACATATGCAGGACACCACATACTAACCCCCTATAGACGACAATTATCGGTGAGTTGCAGAGTCAGCCTTCCGCTGGGCGCCACCACGTCCATCTAACGACAGCCCGCGTGATATTCGCCGAACTCACTCAGGGATACACGTGGAGATGACATAGAAACTGAGGTCACCATGAGAGAAGGGCATAAAGGGGCAAAAGAATCCGAGATTCATTTTTAATGCTGATCGATGAAGATGAGGTTGATGACGATGATGCAGCGGAAATCCATCCTGGTCTACGACTGCACAACAGGGCTGTACTCTGTGCTGACTTTCATCATGTATTCTGGCGTCATAACAGGGCTGTACTCGGTGCTGACTTCATCATGTATCCGGCGTCATAACAGGGCTGTACTCTGTGCTGACTTTCATCATGTATTCCGGCGTCATAACAGGGCTGTACTCGGTGCTGACTTCATCATGTATTCTGGCGTCAATTAGACCCAAAGGTACAGATACCTGCAGTGTTGGTCAGAAAATTTGAAACAACTCTCTCAGAAACGAATATGTTCAGTCGATGAAAACTCTACTGCTTGGTTCCAGTCTTCCCAACTGAGCTCTCAGCAAACTCCACTCTGGGTAGGGACCGGCCATAGGCACCAAAAAAAAAATCCTACAAATGTCATGGCTCTAATGGGAATCGAACCCGCGACCCACCAGTCGGGAATCTGGGACGCTAATAATTGCGCTACGGCAGCTGGTATAATTGAAGCATTTATTGTCTTCAGTAAGGGTTTAGTACATGTGTTGTGTAAGTTAGGACAGCCACTGCTGAACACCACCGAAGTGACTCAGTAACTTGTTGTGTCTCCGGTGGATTCTACTTGAGGAGTTGATACATCTTGCTCATTGTGAATCGTCGGTGCTGGGGCCATGCCATGCCGAACTTGGGTGTGGTTGTGTATAGGGAGGTTGGAGGAGTGGTGTGTGTGTGTGTGTGTGTGTGTGTGTGTGTGTGTGTGTGTGTGTGTGTGTCTGTCTGTCTGTCTGTCTGTGTGTGTGTGTGTGTGTGCGTGCGTGCGTGCGTGTGTGCGTGTGTGTGTATGTGTGGTGTATGTGTGTGTGTGTGGGGGGGGGGGGGGCATATGTGTGTGTGTGTGTGTGTGTGTGTGTGTGTGTGTGTGTGTGTGTGTGTGTGTGCAGGTGGTCCTTGTGCCACTTGGAGGGCACAGAAGGTAAGGCAGCAAAAAGAAAACGCCATGTCACTGATCTGGGTCTACAGGGTGTTAAATAGTGAAACCGCTAGGTATAAAATACATGAAACTGAGCGAAAAATCGCTAGACGCGCACTAGGCTTTTGTATCCTCCCTTCTGATGTTCTTTCAACAGGTCTGACTGAATATTATTCAGATAATCTTCAGATCCTTCAAAAATATAGCACTTTACGGCAAATAAAGCACTTTAGGCAAATACAGTGCTTTACGGCAAATACAGCACTTAACGGCAAATGTACAGTGAAACTGTTGATTTATAGAATTCAGACCTTCCATTTGTGCGTCATTCTTTCAGTACATTTGTGTGTCATTCTGTCAGTACATTTGTGTGTAATTCTGTCAGCGCATTTGTCTGTCATTCTTTCAGTACATTTGTGTGTCATTCTGTCAGTACATTTGTCAGTCATTCTTTTAGTACATTTGTGTGTCATTCTGTCAGCACATTTGTGTGTCATTCTGTCAGTACATTTGTGTGTCATTCTGTCAGTATATTTGTCTGTCACCTGTCAGTACATTTGTGTGTAATTCTGTCAGCGCATTTGTCTGTCATTCTTTCAGTACATTTGTGTGTCATTCTGTCAGTACATTTGTGTGTAATTCTGTCAGCGCAGTACATTTTTGTCTGTCATTCTTTCAGTACATTTGTGTGTCATTCTGTCAGTACATTTGTCAGTCATTCTTTTAGTACATTTGTGTGTCATTCTGTCAGCACATTTGTGTGTCATTCTGTCAGTACATTTGTGTGTCATTCTGTCAGTATATTTGTCTGTCATCCTGTCAGTACATTTGTGTGTAATTCTGTCAGCGCATTTGTCTGTCATTCTTTCAGTACATTTGTGTGTCATTCTGTCAGTACATTTGTCTGTCATTCTTTTAGTACATTTGTGTGTCATTCTGTCAGCACATTTTTGTGTGTCATTCTGTCAGTACATTTGTGTGTCATTCTGTCTGTACATTGTCTGTCATCCTGTCAGTACATTTGTGTGTAATTCTGTCAGCACATTTGTCTGTCATTCTTTCAGTACATTGTGTGTCATTCTGTCAATACATTTGTCTGTCATTCTGTCAGCACATTTGTCTGTCATTCTGTCAATACATTTGTGTCATTCTGTCAGTACATTTCTCTGTCATTCTGTCTGTACATTTGTGTGTCATTCTGTCTGTACATTTGTCTGTCATTCTGTCAGTACATTTGTGTCATTCTTTCAGTATATTTGTGTGTCATTCTTTCAGTACATTTGTGTGTCATTTCTGTCAGTACATTTGTGTGTCATTCTTTCAGTACATTTGTGTGTCATTCTTT
>JADBJO010003421.1:222402-227402 GCA_016801955.1 Conus betulinus
AGAGGGGGGTTGATATTTTGTGATTACCCTTGACAGAAAACTTGGATATCAAAACACGTCAAATGACTGTGAAAAAAAAGTCGTTTAAATGACTGTTTTTTAGAAACAGATTGAAACTGTAAACCGATTTGCGATTCCATAGGAAACATCTTGTGAAAATCAAACACGGTAATGTGAAAGCAGCTGTTTTTTTGTTTTTGCCTTTTGTTTTTTTTGTTTTTTTGTTTTTTGTTTTTTTGTAATAAATATGGATTTTTTCAAGTTTGTAACAGATATGGACATTTGCTCGAAAAAAAAAAAAAAAAACGGTTTTATGACATTCAAGTAACTCTTTTAAAAAAAAAAAAAAACTGTAGTGATTGTGAAATATGACCACAGATACCACAGACACAAACGTTTCTTCTAAATGGCCATTTCATTGAAGACCTATGTCCTGCAACAGACTGACGCGGCTTGGTCATCACGGGACAGGGTTCGTGACCTATGACCGCTCCAGGGGGGGTGGTGCACACCAGTAAGCACGTCATCTTTGACCCCTTGGAGGCGCTGCATACTGACGTCATCTTCTTCTGTGACCGTGAGGGGGAAGGGGTGACGGTAATGAAAGGACTTGTTACTGTTGTTGGTGTTGTTGTGTTGTTGTTTTCCGTTTTTTAAAACGAGCGGACATTGAGGTATATAAATCTGTTTACCTCTCTATTTTGACAGCACTTCATGTTCTGGAATTATGATACGGAAAACATGTTTCTGTTCCCATGAACAGTTGTTGAACACTGGACAGAGATTATAGGAATCTTCAAAAAGCGCTTTCAAAGTGTACTCAATGTGTAAATGAGTGGAAACAAAGATTTAAAAAAAAAACAAAAAATGATGAATATTTTCATGCCCTTATATTCCACGTAAGGCTGGTGCTTCAACAAGCATATTAAGTGTTTTCAGCGATGCTTGCATGAACTGAAACAAAAATTACAAAAAGACAGAAACAAACAACACAAACTGTAGCATATCCTAGGCATTGGATGCACAACGGTATCCTGCAATGAGCTGCATGGTAATCCATTGCATTGCACCGTCCTGCCAAATGCCAGTCTATATTCCTTCTTTTGCATCTTGCCCTGGCTTGTCAATAGTTAGCTTCAGTATCTCTGTGCAGTGTTTGTTGAAATATGCATGACATAAGAAGACAACTGGTCAATAAACAGTACAAATGAAAACCTTCCATCTGTCGCAATTATGCTAGGCCTTGAGTTCGTCTCTCACGGAATTTATCAGAACAGACTCTTCCAGAGTTTCATGTCAACACGTTGTCTTTGTTGCAGTGCAAAGGGCATCAAGGAAGGCTTTAGATCAGTCTGGGCCATGGACTATTCGTCCTCACCTTAGAGCAGCCGTTGCCACCTGAGGTGGTAACGTGGCTGAAACAGAAAACAGAAAAGACCTTCTCCTGGAGAGTCTTCTCTCTCAGTCGTCTGCTGTACAGGGCAGCCACGCGATACTGACGTCATCATCATCTCCCATCCTCACGGAAGTCCCAAGAAAGTGAGTCTGTTGATTCAGGTGAATGCTCGCGTCGGTGGTGGTTGGATATACAGTGCAGAACAAGACAATACAATGCAAGGCAATGATATCTTACCACCATACGACGATACGTAAACCTGTAACCCAAGTGTAGTGCACCAACAAGTGTCTGGTGCTAGCTGTTGTTGTTGTTGCTGTTTTCAAAATGTTACTTAATATCAAATTCTTTGTCCTCTAAGAGAATACAACACACAACACAAACAACTGTTTGGCCCGTTAATATGTACCATTTTTAATTTCACGTGTGAAGAATGTAATGTTGGATCATGCAAACTGAAAGAAAAATATATCAGCTCATCATCATCCTTTAAGTAAGTCTGGCATTAACAAGATTTTTTTAAGCAGAAACAAAAACAAAAACAGTAAACAAACAAAACAAAACAAAACAAACAGACAGACAAGTAGATAATTGGAGTAAGTATATTAATCTTCTCTGTGGTCTGAATGTGTTCCATCCACTACCTTTTCGCATCATGAATTTACGTGAAATAGTGATAATAAGTAAGTGATAATACCGATGATAAAGTCAATTCAGTTCTTTTGAGTGATATATCATACTGTAGTGACTGCCTTGTGAATGAGAGATACAGGAGGTACAAATGCACAACGAGCTGATCTGTCACATCTCAACAACTGCGCTGTGTACATGTCATCTCTTCACCAAGGAGAGTATTTTTTTCACCTGCGTCTGTCAGTCTGTCCGTCGGCATAAGTGATACACAACCGATTTTAAGGGAACTTGGTTTATAGAGGGCAAGCGGCCAAAGGACCAACTCATGAAATGGTGGTGAATCTCCCGGCCATAGGGCTGTTCAAGATTTTTTAAAAACTTTCCTACATGTGTTTTTTTTTAGTTTTTTTTCTCTTTTCGCCTGAAAAAGGGCTACACGATTGACTGGGGCAGATCGGGGGGGGGGGGGGAGGGGAGGGAGGAAGACAGGGGAGGACAGGTGTTTTTCCACCGCAGAGTCACCGCAAAAAAAAAAAATTAAGCTAGCCACCTGTTCAATCTTGTTGAAGCGTTCTCCCAAGTGCCCATCTACTTGTTATCGTAATCATCGTCATCATCGTCATCAGCAGCAGCATCAGTCATCATCATCACATCATCATCATCATCATCATTGATAATCGTTAACCTGTTACTGTCCAGGTGTCCATCGGCAAGATGTCACGCAGACACAGTATGACCGTAGCTTTGTACTCGGCCACCACCTGCCCAGGCTCTAGCGGGCCCCCGTGGTCCGCCTCAGCGACGACTACCGACACTACGTTGCTGCCGGCCAGTTCATCCACCACGGCTACGACCGCTACGACGAGGAGACGGCCACCGCCATCGGCAGTTTGCGACCCCCCGTCACCCTGCCCTACTTCCGCTTCCTGGATGTCGGCAGAATCAGAAGCGTGGTGGCGCTGATGTACGAGCCCGTTTCCTATTGGGCGCTGTACGTGACGGATTTTCTGGAGATGGAGAGCGTGCTGTTCAACTGCACGGACAACTTCTGTTACTTTCTGACCTTGTACGGTTCTTCTTCTGCGGCTGGCAGGACCCATGGACTGTGCGAGTGTTCTGGGCCTTTCTCGTTGTTTTATTCTGTCAGATGGCGCTGTACGCCAAGCACGGGATACGCATCTCTGCCCTCCACATGGTACACCTTTTGCACGCGCTGTCCATGCACTGGGTTACATGGTTGGTGTGCTTCCTGGTACCACGTGATTATCAGAGTCTGCTGTGGGTGACGCCCCTTTGGCTGGGGGTGTTGCTCTTGTCACGTCAAGTGTCGATGGACCGGTTTCTGGGCTTGGATATGTTTCACACCTTTCTGAAAGCGAAGCTGTGAGGCAACAGTCTGATCTCTGTACCACAGCCATTTCTGAGGCTTAGGAGTCACCAGAACAATTGTAATTGTGGATTTTTCTTGGACCTAGCAGGCTGTAACTGAGGACTATTGAGCGAGATAGGGACCGGGTTGGGAAGACTGGCTCCACCCAGAGTAGGAATGAGCAAAGTAAGGGGAATGTTCCCATAAGACAGCAGAGACAGCAAGACATGTGACAGAGGAAGATTGACCATTGTATGTAGTCCTGTTTACTGTTGTCCAATTTCGTCTTTTTTTTACTTTTTCAAATACAACTGCTCGTTGATCCTAATTCTATCAATGCCATTTTCATGCTTTTCGAGAAACTTCGAAGCTAGATGCTACTTTGAACAAGTGCTACAGATAAGAGTTTAGAAGACCGAGCTGTCACTCTGAGAGTCACGAGTTCAAGTCTTGACTATGCCTGGCTAATAAATGATGGAGTCTTCTAGCATTGACCATTTGCAGTCTCTGAAATGTTATTAATCAGTCCATTCCACTGACTACCTGTCCAATATTCATAACACTTTTCTACGCCCATTCCGTGGAATACTACCATTACCTGCATATTCAATGAACTATCAATCTTATTTTTATCCCACCATTCCGTCAGATATTTGTGCAGTCTCCATAATAAAGCTGTCTGCCCCTTCCATGAATATTACTATCACCTGCATTTTTAATGAACTATTAATCTGAACTTTATGTTACCATTATCCAACCATTCCGTCAAATATTGGTCCAGTCCCCATGATAAAACTGTCTGCCCCTTGTTACCATTATCCAACCATTCCGTCAAATATATAGTCCAGTCCCCGTGATAAAAACTATCTGCCCCTTCCATGTGTCGCATTCCATCGTCTTGCTTGCTACAGCTTTACCAAAAAAAGTTGCGTATATCTAGTGACATTTGATGTGAATGAGCGTGTGAGCTCCTGGACACCGATGTGTGGACACTGGACGTTTGATGTGGGGAAGGAGCGTGAGCGCCTGGACTCCCGTGAGTGGTGGACACTGAACGTTTGATGTTGTGAAGGAGCGTATGAGCGCCTGGACTCCCGTGAGTGGTGGACAATGGACGTTTGATGTTGTGAAGGATTGTGTGAGCTCCCGGACTCGTGTGTGTGTGTGACTCTGAACGTTTGATGTTGGGAAAAAGTGTGTGAGCTCTTGAAATGGACATGTATGACCCCAAGTGTTGATTCTTGTCACTTCTTTGCCCCTTACCACCATTTCGCTTACCATTCATTGGAGTGACACATAAGTTTTTTCTCCCTTGAATGCTGACAGCCCATGTGTGGGTTTTGTTTTTTGGTTGGTAGAGGTTTTCTGTTTGTTTTTGTTGTTTGGATTTTTTTTTGTTTTGTTTGTTTTGTTTTGGTAGGTTTTTGTTTTGTTCTGGTAGGTTTTGTTTGTGTCATTGGTTTTTTTTTTTTTTCTTTTCTTTTTTTTTTTTTTGTCTAGGCACCTGCACAGTCTATGGGACTGTTTGACCGGGATGAAAAAATTAAGTGGTATTTCCCCACGTGGGCCGTTGCTTGCTTGTTAACCCCCCCCCCCCCCCCT
>JADBJO010003421.1:232402-245500 GCA_016801955.1 Conus betulinus
CTTTTACAGTTTGACATAGCAGTCTTTTACAGTTTGACATAGCAGTCTTTTACAGTCTGACATAGCAGTCTTTCACAGTCTGACATAGCAGTCTTTTGCAGTCTGACATAGCAATCTTTTGCAGTCTGACATAGCAGGTGTGTTTTTTTTTTACAGTCTGACATAGCAGTCTGTTACAGTCTGACATAGCAGTCTTTTTTACAGTCTGACATAGCAGTCTTTTACAGTCTGACATAGCAGTCTTTACAGTCTGACATACCAGTCTTTTACAGTTTGACATAGCAGTCTTTTTCAGTCTGACATAGCAGTCTTTTGCAGTCTGACATAGCAGTCTTTTAAAGTCTGACATAGCAGTCTTTTTTACAGTCTGACATAGCAGTCTTTTACAGTCTGACATATCAGTCTTTTACAGCCTGACAGTCCACATAATGAGGACACTCCAACGCACATGTGCTTCAGTCATTGCCACCCGACTTCATAAATCATAATTACCTTTCATGAGTCATAGATATATGTTTTCGTTAGTCATAATCATCTGTTTTTTATGAGTCGGGACTATCTTTTTTCGTGAATCATAATTTCTTTTTTACACTAGTCTTGGCTATCTGTTTCCATGTGTCATAGTTATCTATTCCTATGTGTCATAGGCCTGTTATTGTTCTTCTGTTAACAGTGATTTCCATGTGCATAAGTCATAATTATTTGTTTTCGTAAATCATAGTTACTACTTTCATGATTATGGTACATAATCATATGTCCAGAAGTCATAATTATGTGAATTCACATTGATCACATTTTGCCCATCATGTCTTGGAGAAAAGCAAGAAAGCATGAGTGGTTATTACTTTTTTTCATGTTAAAACAGTAAATTATCCCAGTTTCATTTAAGACACTGTTTATAAGAACCAAGCAGATTTCACAGGATTTTGAAGATACTGACTGTTTATAGGCCTACCAACAATACAGATATCACGGGATTTTGAAGATACTGACTGTTTATACCAACAATACAGATATCACGGGGGTCGACGACACTGATTGTCTAACCAGCAATGCAGGTATTACAGAGTTTTGAAGATACAGACAATTTAATATCAACCGTTGCGCATGCGCGCGCGTATTGCCCTAGCTCGCGAATGTTTTTGACCTGTTCAAGACAGACTGCCAGACAGACAAATTGGAACAATGAAGGCTGCTCATCAAAAAGTAATGCGCCAAGCCTAGGGAGAGGAGTATTTATAGACTGGCGCAATTAGATTGTTTCCAGAATTTTCATCGTGTCTGAAAGTTGATTCTCCTCTTTTTCCTCTCTTTTTTTTTTTTTTTTTTTTTTTCTTTTCTTGTTTTTCTTCTTTTTTTTTTTTTCACATTGCCATCAAAATACGAGTCAGGTGATTCCAAGCAGACACGTTTAAATAAAAGAATGGGACTATACGGGGGAGACCGCCTGGCACAGATAGAGTCACGAGTGACTGTGAAGGCCTGAAACGTGACGTCAGCTAAGTGGAAGGCCATGTATTTGAAGATGTGACTGATGCCATTGGTGGAATTTAAAAGATAAAAAAAAAAACAATAAGTTTCAACACACAACTGAAAAACGATTGGAGGTTACAGGTCGTTCTTTTCATCAGTTATCAGTTTAATATCAAATGCTGGCTCAGACTTATACTTGGCCTCAAAACGCTTACAAGGATATTTATACGTGGTTTGGTTCAAAATCCAAATTGTGGCATGCAACCTGACTCAAACTCTGTGCAGGCCTTGGGGGTCACTGCACCAGCGACGTGGGAGAGACCGCCCACTTCCCAGGACTGCACCATCAAGCAGGCGAAATGGACCTACCCCTTCAACAGACTCCCACCCTCCTCCCCTTCCTAGTTACACTTCAAAACCGTCAAAATCATAATGGAGGGTCTTCCATTGTGATGGTGTGGAGGGGTAAGGGGTGTGTGCAGGTGAAGACAGGCAGATGATGGTAGGTTCAGGAGCCAAGGGACAGCAGCCAGTCAAGAAGACGCAGAGAACGACGCAGAGTTTTTCTCCTTTTATTTCCCTTCCATAACAAGGAGCTCAAACCAAGAACACTGCCCCGGGAGCACTCTCACTCTCTCTCTCTCTCTCTCTCTCTCTCTCTCTCTCTCTCTCAGTACACTGAGCACACTCTCTGCTTTCTCGGGGCACACACTACTGTCTCGTGAATGGTTGAGTTTTCCGTCCTCATAGCGAAAGCCTTTTAGGGACATGTTTTCATTCACGGCAGTCTTTGGTACTACTGTCTCACACTCAGCGCCTCTAAATATACTAGTCACATAAAGTTAAGCACAGGCCTTTGCACACAGGGGGTTGATTCATCCCTTCAAAAAACATTGTTTTTTTTTGTTATGCGGCAACCAATGATGGAATCTCACACAGCAGTGTGTAATCCAGCCTGTGTCAACTGGTAGTGCGCACGGGGGTCTTGGTGACCTCGTTGCCGCGCGGGATAAAAAGTGCAAAGTTGCGTTAACTGTGCCTGTTTTGCATCAAGCTTGCTGGCGACACAAGATGTGTAAAATGAAAAATTCTTTTTTCCCGTGCAAGAGCAGTCTCTCAAGTGAGTTTTATGCCCCTTCTTTTGGCTGTTTAAGCGCGGGGTTGGTTACTGTCAGCCCTTTTCTCACCATGCCACCCACGAAGAAAACTTAGCACCTTTGACAAAACCAGGGCGATTGCGTGGATACAAGATGGCATTGCAAAGGCTGAAGTGGCGCGACGACTTGGTGTGCATCATTCAGTTATTGTTAGACTGAATCAGCGTTTTAGGGCGACCAACAGCGTTGAAGAGAGGCCACGGTCAGGTCGGCCTAGGCAGACTACTCCCAGAGAAGATCGTTTCATCGAGAGGCAGGCCCTATTGCAGCGGGATACCACTTCCACCAGCATCCAAAGGCAGCTTCGTATGGCAAATAACACCATCGATCCTCAGCCGTCAAGCCATACGAAACCGTCTTCACCACTTCAGCCTCAGATCACGTCGCCCAGCTGTTCGACCACGACTGCTAGCAGCCCATAGGCTGGCTCGCCGAGCTTTCTGCCATCGTCATGTGAGATGGAACCAACAACAGTGGTCCCAGGTCCTCTTTTCAGATGAGTCGCGGTTTAGTCTTGAACACAATGACGGCCGAACTAGAGTTTGGAGGCGTGTTGGTGAACGTTACATTGATGCAGCTGTTCGCCAGACCAGGGCCTTTAGGGGAGGATCTGTTATGGTATGGGGTGCCTTCAGCCTCCACCACAAGACACCACTCTCTACCATATTGATGGAAACCTCACAGGCATCCGCTATCGGGATGAAATCCTGGCGCCTTTCGTTGTTCCGACCATGCAACGGATAGGACCCATGGCAGTCTTCCAAGACGACAATGCTCAGCCACATAGGGCCCGGGTGGCCGAAAACTTCATTGTGCAGGCCGGCATCAACAGGATGATCTTCCCGGCGTATAGTCCCGACCTCAATCCCATCGAGCATATGTGGGATGAGTTGGGGAGACGTGTGAAGGAGAACCATCCACCTCCCAGAGACCGCCAGGATCTCTTCCAAATGCTGCAACTGGAATGGCAGAGAATCCCTCAGAGGGTCATCAGAACACTGGTCAACTCGATGAGGAGTCGCTGCGTGGAATGTCTCGCCAATGGCGGTGGCCACACCCACTATTGAAATGATTTTGTGAACTGAACAGATTTTGCGAACTTTGATTTCGACCCATCCTTTGTTTAATTGTCTGTAAATCAACAACCGTTCATTCGATCCCAATGAAATTCAATGTACGTTGGAACAAGATAATGAATTAAATCTGTTCCCAATTTCAAAATCGTGGCTTTTATATTTTGGAAATTATGCGGGTACATGTAAACTGTGCTTAACTTTATGTGACTAGTATATGTAGCGCGAGCCGGACCGCAAAGCCAGGGACACACTGCTGCAGTCAAAACAGCCTTGCCAGACAGGAACCGACAGAAATTTGTGCTATTTATATCAGCTTCAGTGTTGTCTGCCTCGCCGTCAGTTCAAAGTAGCCTATTCAAACATATTTGATATTGTTAAAAACCTCAGAACCCAAGGAATAAATGCAGTCAGCCAGATTTGACAACTTGGTGGCTATGTAAAATTATTGATGATAATGTCTGAGAGTAAACCCACTTTTAACGTGTTTGTGTCATATTTTTCTCTGTTTCGATTAGATAAACCAAACAGAGTGAAATAATTTTGTAATGAACGAATAGGCCTAGCTGGCACTTCACTCTTTCCATACATTTAAATTTCATTATCCAAGACAGTGTCTGAGCAGTGAACTTTGTTTTAGAAAATTGATAGAAAACACAGCTGGCTTTCTTCGCCACATCGCCGTTGACATGTGTTTTGATACGATTTTCAATAAAATATTACTCTGTTGAAATGGTGCATGGCCGATAATTTTTATACATTTCTAGTTGTATTTATCATAGGAATGGAGTCATTAGCAAGATCTTGTTCGGGAGGTCTGAATTTCGTAGAGAAGAACAATTTAGATCAAACTCCGACAATGAACGAAAGAAGATGACTTGTTCAAGGGAACCGGCGCCGTCTGTTATTTCGTATAGTCGCAAGCATATGCAGAAAAGATCCTAGGCATGCTTTAAATGTGCATTTTCGGATTCTTCGGTGTGTGTGTGTGTGTGTTGTGTGTGTGTGTGTGTGTGTGTGTGTGTGTGTGTTTTGTTGTTGTTTTTTTTCATACTTTTTGTGAACTCAAGAATTATTGAAGGTTTGTTCGACGAACAACTGAAAATGGCGCCAAAATTAAATGTGCAAAATACCAATTTAGAGAAAATATGGACTTCTCGGCGCAGTACAGTTGTAATGAACAGAAGACAGGTTGTTTTTTTTTTCACTTCAGTAACGTATATACAATTATGTAGGTTCTGAGGTATTCATATTTTGAAGAAGTTACCCCCCCCCCCCCCCCCCCCCCCCCCCCCCCCCCCCCCACACACACACACACACAAAATCAATCAAGGGAGGTAAGTGGGAAGGTAACTCTTGAACAAAACATTTTGTCTACGACGGGTAACCAAGAAAATGTACCGTTAACGCCCGGCTACACCAGCTACACTTCAAAACCGTCAAAATGATAATGGAAGGTCTTCCGTGAACAAGCTGTGGATTTCAAACAACGAAAAGTAACAAAATCTTAACTAAGCTTGTGTACGCTTGGCCTTGTTTTTCCTCTCTCTGTTATTTAGGAGACAAAAAAGTATGTCGAACTACAAGATTCACCGAATTATGTTACCAGATGCTTAGGTAGCAGAAGATTGTTGCTCAGAGATAAAAGGAAATTACTGCTATCTGATCGGGAACATTCCTTTAGGCCATTGATGACAGAAAGAGGTGATTTCTCTGCCTCCACACAGCAGACAGAATTTACCAGTCAAGATTATCACAGTTTTGTGCTGGACGGCTTAGATTTGGATTTGGGTCAGGATTAGGCACTGTATTCCGGAGTTTTGAGAATCTTCCAGTATTCTGATAAAAGTGGCAATCTTCAGCCCTGGTGCATAAATATTCCGCCTTGGAGGTGGGGGAGGGAGGGGTGGGTGGGGGGGGGAGCAAATTTTATATAATTTTGGTTAACGCAACACGCCAACGTTCGACACATAACAACAGCACCTTCACGCAGTCACGTTTCGGAAATTGGACTAACCAGTGTACTGACTTAAACTAGATGTTTTGTGATATCTGCTAGCAGAATAAAGCTGAGTTACTTCGATGGTCGGCGGAAACTACATCTGATCGGTGAAAGCCGGCATTCACAGATGATGCGCACACTGTGCACTGTCTCACGAAAGACGAACAAACTATTTCATCATTGAACAACATCACAGCTGACGTGTCCACATTTCTATTAATAGAAGCATACGTCGTCTGCAACCTTCCAATGAAAAGGCGGGGCTCTGCTTGGAGCCAATCTTTAAAGTACACGTCTTCTAAACAAAAACCATTGCGGCTGACGCCCATCTTGGTGGAGCTGTGCGACGAGTGAGCATGAGAAACCCCATGTCGTCTTTCGTGTGACATTGTCCGCAAAAATGTCTTTCCAGAAAGCGTTCGTTATTACTGCTCTGGGCAAACACCCAGTTAATTTCCATATCACAAACGACAGCCTAATCAACGATGGCGGCGGACCCAGAAAACGACGACGATTGTCTCATTTGTCAGCAGATGAAAAGATACTGAGAAGGTAAGCCTACTGTATTCACCAGTTACAGTTTGAACACTTACACTTAACAGCCATAGACGTAAGAACCTCTGTGATATTGAGTACCAGCAAGTAGCAGTTTTATCAGTTCATTTGCGTTTTTTCACTATGAATCGGAGGATATTTTTAAATTAGAGACTTGCATCAGCTGGAACTTCTCCGGTCACCATGAGCACGCAAGAAAAATGATCAAAATAATAAAAAAAAATAAAAAAAAAAGAAAGATAAATGAAAGAAAGAAACGCGCGGGAAAAAATCCAGATTCATCTCTCAGTACAAGTGCTTGACCCTGGCAAATACAAGAACTGATGCCATGGTCTGAAATGCAAGTGTGTGTGTGTGTGTGTGTGTGTGTGTAGGGCTCAAATTTGACCATTGCCCAATTGCCAGGGGCAACTAATCATACCAGACAAATGAAGTTCATTCTGGACTTTTAACCAGACAAGGGAAGAATTTGACACTTCTTCCCCCTTCCCATTTTGTGACCCAAATGCAGGTTTGATCATGAAGTTGGGAGCAGACAGTCAGGTCTCAACTCCAACAATAGTTGTACTGCAACTTGGCAGCTGTGTGGTTTCTCCTCTGGTGGGTTGCTAGGTGAGGACATGGCATTGATTCTCTTTGCGGATTGGCTGTGCTGGGGTTGCAGCAACACAAGCTGGGGTTTGATTGTGGACAGGGAGCTGGAATAAGCAGCATGGGGGAGACTGCCACTGGAGGGGCACCAAAAGAGAAATCAGATTAAGGTGCAGTTCTAAGAGGACTTGCCACTGATGGCTGTTTTTTCTTCTTTTTTTTTTCCCCAGTGGTATCTTTAAATCAATGAGACCAGGCTGGATTGAGAAAATGCTATTTTCAACTTGTGTCATTTTTCTTCTTCACACATACTTGTTTTCAAATGTGAGACAACACCAATTATGTGATGCTCACAACACTAAAAATATTTTTTTGTTCTATATGTGTATGTGTGTACGGGCATGTGTCTGTGTCTGTCTGTGTCTGTGCTCTATGTGAGTGTCATTCAAGGCATAGATGAAAATTCATTCCCCTTTTCTGCCATAAGAATGCAAGTCATATTGTAGTTCTATGGATAGTTTCATTTTCACGTGGTCAGATGTGATTAAGTCTTGCATGTAGAATGTTGAACAGCTATTCACAGACCTCAGGTTGCCAGTGAAACATCATATAATACTTTGACAGATAGTTTTTTTCAAACAGTAGATTGGATTTTTGGATGATATTTTCATTCCCCCGTCCCTCACTCCTTTAACCACCACCCCTCCCCATACCTTCCAAATCTGTTGAAGTTATTACAGTGTGCATAACCATTGATTTTTATTGTTTCCTGTTTCTTTTAGTGTTTTTCTTTTCTTTTTATTTTCTTATCCTACAATTGCATGCCTTTAATCATTGATTTATGTGTCAGCATATGTTTGCCATGAGTAAATGCATTCACCATTTGTTTTCTTCAGTCATGTATGGGGAGTGAGGGAAGAGGGCTTGGTTGTGACACCAAAATACATTATGAAAGTAAGCATACACCAGTATGATACAGTACTGCCCAGTCATGTAGTTTCCGGCCAGTATTGAACTGCAAAGAACTTGCCTCCATCCTGCTCCTCCACATCTGTCAGCACTGAAAGAGAAGTCTTCTTTGGCCAGTCCTACCTTTGTGCACATGGCATGTTTGTCACTGGCGTCAGCAAGTTCATGGGGATATATAAATTGGACAGACATGGAAATGATCACTCACACTGGCTCTGTGACTAAGCAGTTATTGTTTTCACTAGGAGGTATAGAAGGTTGTGCCCTGCATATTATTCACCAGAACAGACACCACTGAACTCTGCCACAGTGACTTTAATGGCAGAAAAGATGAAAGCTGATCCATCTTGATATATAAACATGATATAACCACCGTGTTCGGAATTAAGACACCAGCAACAGTTTGGGTTTGAGTTAAAACATTTTCCTGTGTTGCATTTTCTCACACTGCTTCACCAAGTCAAACTGAAGTATTGTCTACTGAGGCCTGCTGTACCGATTCATATAATGGATCCAGAAGAAATGACTTGTTTGCTTTGTTAATTGACAGTGGCCTGGCAGGGCAGGTTTTGTAGGGATCAGGTCTGCCCATTACAGTGATTTGTTTGTCTCTGACTGCTGTGCAGTCCTGAATGTAGAGTTGTAAGGGAACAGCAGTCTGTAAGAAATCTCTTTTTCCACTTCAGAACAGGGAAAGAAAGCATGTGTGTGTGTGTGTTTCGAATTCAAACATGTTTATGAGTTATTTTATGAGCTGTATCTGTGTTCTTGATATGGAATGTCCAGTAAAATTTAATGGATGCTTTTAATGTTCAAACAGGAAGATGAAGAATCGCATTGCTGCCCAGACTGCCCGTGATCGAAGAAAACTGTTGATGGAAGAGCTTGAGCTTGAGGGAAAGGTTGCTGAGCTGGAGAAAGAAAAGGAACAACTGTTGAAGGAGAATAAAGAACTACGTCAGAACCAAGCTGTTTTTGAGAAAGAGAACCAATGCTTGAAGATGATGAGCTCTGCCACCTCCACTCCTTCCTGTAAAGCTGTCGCCCCGCTACCCTTCACGGCAAAACCACCAGTGACCACGTCAGTGCTGGCTGGAGAAGGTGTGGATGAGGCTGCATTGCCATGGAAGACAGAAGCTGAATGCCCTGGGTCTGCAGTACCTACTGTTTCTCTGCCGAAGGAACAGATTCAGAGTCTGTCTTGTGTGGTGATGCAGATCACTGCATGTTCCCTGACTTTGAGGTGAGTGCTTTTCTCCTAGCTCAAAGGTTGGCACTAATTGATACACTTTACAAAGAAAAAAAAGATGTCACAGTATTCACACATTACATGCAGGCAGCATAAAAATGTAGAAACTTGCTAAAAAAAAAAAAAAAAAAAAAAAAAAGGAAGAAGAAAGTTACACACCTATGTGTGCTGACAGTTTACATATTTCACTTTTTAGTATAGATCTGTCTGCATCCACCTAAACTAGTAAACAATGAAGCAGAAACTAACTCATTCAAAGGGTTGGATTCAGTTTGTAAATGCTTCATTTATTAGCATTAAATGGTGTATTTTCTAAATATAAGAACTATGCGAAAATACCACACCCACCACATTGTATTATTTATGTAATTTATTCTAAATCATTCATTAGGAATTTCACATTGTTAATGCTCAAAAGAGCAGAGTTTTTACATTAATATTGAACTGGGGGGGGGGGGGGGGGGGGGGGGGGGGGGGGGGGGGGGGGGCGGGGAGTGGAGGGAGTAGAAAATACAGAAATAAGTAAATAAAACAAAGTAACTGATTTACAGATTTTTTTAAAAGTGTTCGACATGGGGGTGGGGGGGGTGGGGGGTGATTGTTGATTGTATGGGTATTCAAATTAATTTTGACATTATCTAACTCATTACATGTCACAGATCTTTTAACCCATGCAGTTTCACCCAATTTTGTATATGTTTGATGAAAAAGCGATGAAATAACAAAAACAAAAAGAAAAAGAAAATGTGAAAAAGAAATCTGCAAAGTTCTTGAGTGGTAACTCCACTTGTGAAAGTCAACCAGGGTGTGTTATTTTGGTGTGCCAATTTTGATGCTATGACCAAAGAGCAACTACTCTTGTCAGCTTCAATAACAAGCTGATACATAGGAACAGTAGGAGCACTTACAGGCCCTGTAATAAAAGAAAAAAAGGCAAAATAGCTTGAATTTGTGCATAGTATGCTAATGATTCAAGTTTAAAAGTAATTTGTGTTCGAACAGCCCGTTTGTTTAGTAGTTCCTACAAGATCAGGGATCTGTCTATCGTCTAAAGGAAGTTTCCCCCAGCCCCCAACCTTTGCTTTTATGAATATTTGGAACGGAAGATTTGTTCCCACTTTTTATAGGAAATACACTCATTTTTGTGGAAAAGTACATCGATAGCTCCTCTTCCCCCACCCTCTTTTCCCTCCCACTCTCTCTCCTCTCTCACACTAACATATATGCACACACACACTTTACACACGCAACGCACACACACACACACATACACGCACACACACACATACACACACACACATACACATGCACACGCATACATGCACACACACACACACATACACATGCACACACATGCACACGTATGCGCATGCGTGCACACACACACACACACACACACACACACACACACACACACACACACACACACACTATCTCTTATATTACTTACATCATACACATATTTGATTTCAAGAAATGAAGTTTCCCTGAAAACCTGTTTGTACATGTTGCTGTTACTTCAGTAGTGACTAAAAAAAAAATTGTAAGTAAAATGCAAAAATTTCTGCCAGAGATCAAAATGGTTGCATGCATCAGCCTGCAGTTAAACACATGTGATCTTCAGTGCCATCTGTATGTTAGACGTGATCTTTCTCAGCTTAACACTCTCCACATAAAAGTAATTAGCCTTAATTATCAGAGCTATTAGTAGTTCAGCTAGTCAGGAAAACAAGCTAGCTGACCAAAACAGACATGCAGCGGTGAAGACTGCAGTCGGCTGGCTGGCTTGTGAGCACATGCTGCTTGCTGAGCTCCTTTCGGTTAATGCACAACATAACTTGTCTCTTGGCGTGGCCCAAAATGGGGGGAGGGAGGAGAGAGCAGAGATTAAAAGTGGGGAGGTCGAGCTGATGGCAAGGAAAGGGGGAGGGAGAGTCTGAGGGTGTGTAACACAAAGGGAAGGGAGATTGGGGGGGAGGGTGGGGGGTGGCAGTAAAACCTAGCTCAAAGGCTAGCTAGTTAATAAAGTGTTAGAAAGTTGCTAATGCGTTTAGATTAAATGTTAGTAGAGACTACAGAAATATTAGTCATATTAAAGTGTTACCTTTTTTTTACTCACATCATGACTGTTTGCAGCAGGCGCCTCACAGCTTCATAACATATTGCAACCATTATCACACCACACAAGTTGGCGTAGACACTTTGCAGTTAAGATTTGTTTGTGAACTTTGAGCCAGATAAAGATGAATCTAAGGCATAACTCTTACGTAAATTGTGAAAACTTATCTACGATGTTTTCTAACTGTCTGAAAGGAAAAAAAATTATGAAAAGGTCAAACTTGGGTGTCCTGCAGCTGCAGTGTTCTCAGTGCACAGAGAGGGGGTGTAGCAGGTTTTATTGATTATGTTTAACAGTTGCTAATACTTTCACTTTCCTAATTATACAGCCTTTTTGTATTCACTTTACCTTTAGGCTTGTATTTTAATTGACCCATTAGTTTGTAAGAAGAAAAGAAAAAACGCCTATTGCTACACACACTTGAAATAAGTTTTTTTTTAAATTATTACTTTATAACAAACTAAAATATTTTATGCTTGCTTGTTTGTATTTGAATTGAATATGACTGCAAAACTGTGCCTAAGATTCATGCTTAACACCAACAAAAAAGGTATTATTGAGTCTTACTATTCAATATAGCAAATTTACATTGCAGAGGCCATACACATATATTGCAAAATGGACCTTACTGTTGTGCAGTCCAAGGACAGAGGTTCCATTCCTTTCAAAGTTTCATGGTTGGTTGGAAAATAATGGATCAGCAACCTGATTTTGATTAATTGTAACAGTAGGTTTAAATAGATTTAATTCCACTTTACAATCACATAGTTTTACTATAAATATGGAAATTTGAACAAGAAGAAGCTAATGCTTATGATGTGTTCAAATGTTTATAACAGTTGATATCTAGATCTGATACCAGTGGCCTTCAGTACGTCATTGCATGTGATTTTCTTTTCAAAATAGAAGAAAGGAAGGAAGAAAAGTGTGTATCCTTTTAAGTATTCTTTACAGTGATCATCATTTTCATTCACATTTCCTAGCTGTGTTCATAGTTTTCCTAGAAAGTTTGTTTGCTTTTGTTTCAGCCTGATGCTCTCCTGGATTTTTTGGAAGAAACTCCTTGCTGAAATGGGAGACTCCAGCACCAGTCAGAAAAGGCAGCCAGAGGAAGTTGGTGCAGCGTGTGTCAGACACGGAGCATTCAGGAATGATAGTAGAGAATGCAGTCTTGGAAGAAAGGTGGTGGGGTCCCCAGCAGCAAATGTGGACTCCATCAAAGAAGTGATCCAGGCTGATCACCACTACCACAAAGAGGAGCCCACAGTGGAACCTACCTTCCCTCTGTCCAGTGGAAGTGTCAGCAGTCGGCGTCCTTCGGTGTCCGGCAACAAATGCTTTCCTGCCCTTCTCACTCAGACATCGCAAGGTCTTGATACTGCACTGATGCTTCCTCTGAAGAGGTGTCTGGGGACAGTCAGATCCCCAGTGTCACCTGTATCTTAACTGCAGACTGTGAGACAGGTAATGTTAGGTCTGACCTCCACTGCCAGCAAGCAGACTTGACCAAAGTGGGGAATTCCTTCATACAGCATGATGCTGATCCAGCTGTTGTAGAACATGGTGAGAGAGATCATGTCCAAAGTGAAGCAGCAACATTTTTATCTAAGGAAATGCTGGAGTCCCTGGAGGGACTGTTGACTTTGGATGACTTCACCAATGTGGTGCTGACACCAAGGTTGAATGCAACACCCAAATCCAGCACCAGGATGAAGCTGTATGCAGTGTTTCTGGTCATCCCCAAGACATATCTGAAAGTTCCAGAGTTTTCCTGATTCGACAGCTGTAGGCGGGAAAACGGAATGCGATGCTGGATGCCCCAGTCCTGATTCGGGTTTTTAAGAAAAGTGGTGATGAGGTTACTCTCATATGTGAGATTCCCGGTTCTCTGTCAGCTAACTCATGAAGAA